>WEKX01029214.1:145948-232155 GCA_013390025.1 Pitta sordida
AAAAAGAAAAAAAAAACCCTGAAAAAAAAGGTATAATTTTAATTGCTGAGGAGTTCCAGTCCCATCCCATCTCGTCCTGTCCCATCCCACATCATCCCGCTTCAGCAAAGGGAGTGATCCAGGAAGGAAGCCGTGAGTGGTGCAGCCTGGCCCCAGTCCTGGTCCTGGTCCCAGTCGTGGTCCCGATCCTGTCCCGTCCCACTTTGGAGAAGGAAGGGAGTCCAGAAGGGAGCCACAAGTGGTGTGGCGCAGCACGGCTCAGCCGTGGCAGTGTCCTGTCCCTGAGAGGGGTGGGGCTGTCTTTGCGAATTGCGGCCTTTGCGCACAGGACTCATGGACCTGCGGAAAGCGGTTTGATTTTGTAAATCAAAACTCAAGGTCTATGGTTGAAATGTTTCCTGAGACCTAATACCAGAGGATTCAAGCAGTTGGTTGGAGCCAATTCAGCTGGTGGGAGCCAATTCAACTCAGGAGGTTTAATGTGTTTAATGAGTTTAAGATGAGGAATTTTAAGATAAGGAAGACCCATGGACTTCATGCCTGAAGACCCCCAAAGAAGACTACCAGGACCAACAACGCATGCGTAAAAGGGTGAAGGGAAGGGAGGACTCACGTAAATGAATTCTTAGAACTAATTGCAATATGTAGTCCATCCTATTCTAAGAAATATAATGAATAGGTATAAGTCTGACAACATAAATACCTTACTCGTTATCAAGACAGTGTGCCTCTGACCTTGTCATGCGCCCAGTGCTGTATCCTTTGCTCCACTGAGTTTTGTCCCTGAAAAAAAATATTATAAAATTATTAACGTGAGCTTGTTTCTCACATAGGCCTGTGTTTCAAGAAACTGGAAAAACATCAGGCTTCTCTTTTCCTAGTGCACGTTACTAATAAAATCTCAAACCTCAGTTGCATTTTCACCATGTTATTGAAGTTGTTTTCTGCCCTAACTTCCCACCTGTTTTGAACACCAGAAAGGTCTACATTTCACCAGCATACGAAAATAATTCAAGTACAGCAGAATTTTGGTAAAATTCAGAAACAACTGCTCTAAGTGCTTTTACTGCTGGGATTTGGTAGCAGAAGCACTGCCATAAATCAATAACTCTGTTTAAGCTTTTAGGTTTTGTTCCCTGGACAGTAAAACAATGCCTAAGGTGAGAGTACATAAACTCAGGATCTTTTTACTGATGCAGATCCTGATGGTCTAAACTCTTTGTTAAAAAAGTCTTTTCTCTTTCTGAAACAATGTGTGCCACTTCAAAAGCATGTAACTTATATTGCACATGGGAATTTGCAAGCAGTGTCCATGCAAAGACAAGCACAGTCTTTTTACACTCTCATACCAAGCACCCAGAAGAACACTGCTTGCTTGGCACTGCCTCAGAGAAGCGCTTTGATCCAATGAGTATATTTTTCCTGACTCTGGGACTGTGATGGGAATCCTGGCAGCAAATGGGAATCTGAGACAAAGGCTGCACATACCACAGAAAAATACTTCCATACAATTACCAAAGTGCAGTGACTCCTCCTCTCATAATATTTCGTATAGCCCTGAATCACATCCCATATTAATATTTTAGAGTCACTTGTAAGATTTTTTTTTTACCAAATAAGTTAACATACTATCTTTGGGTATTTCCAGTACTTTAATATCTGGAGTGTGTCTGATTCTAAACAGAAGTTTCGTATCACTGGGTACAGCTGTAAAACCACAAATCTGGGCAGTAAAAGCAGAATCAGCAAAATTAAGTTGGCATGTCTTAAAAACCCACACTGCTACACAGTTAACTCTTTTTAGCAGGTAAGCAAAAATCAACGCATCTCATAAGTGTCTGGAGAATTAGACTGGCTAAAGAAATTCTAAGAATTTCAACATGAAACACGCAAGAGTGAGGATGCATGTTCATTTATTCCGAAAAGTGCTGTTATCTGAACATTTTCATGAGGGAAGGGAGAGGAAATTATTAACAGGTAATTTCTCTTAAAAATCCTGTAACACTAGTTTCTCCTCCGCAGTGTGGTCTACGCATTATCCCTTTATTTTCCCCAAATTTGTAGCATCTTCATATCCTATTAAAATATTTTTCTTCACAGATTTGTTTGGCACGAAGAGGACTGATGTAGAAATCATAGGCTAAATGTCGGGGTAACTTAAATGATTGCAATTCTGTCACCTCACATGGAATTACTCTGAATTTCAGCAGCTGGGCAACTGACTGTGCTTCTAATTTCGGGCCCGACAGCCCCGCGGGCCCAGCAGTGCCCGCCGTGCCGCGGGGCGCCCGGGACACCCCNCTCTGCCGGGCAGAGCGGGCCGGGGCAAGGGGGCGGGAGCGGTCGGCGGCGGGGAGCCGAGCCGCGCCGAGATGAAGAAGCCCGACGGGAAGGTGGTGCTGCTGGGGGACATGAACGTGGGCAAGACCTCCCTGCTGCACCGCTACATGGAGCGGCGCTTCCAGGAGACGGTCAGCACCGTCGGCGGCGCCTTCTACCTGAAGCAGTGGGGGCCGTACAACATCTCCATTTGGGACACCGCAGGTGAGCGACGGTCTGGCACCGCGGGCTCCCGGCGTTCCCCGTCGGAACGGGGCTCCCGGAGGCTGGCGGGGCACTTGCCGGTGGGCTGCCCCTCTTCTCCGGGTCTGGGTCGAGTGGCGCTGCTCCCGGTGCCTTCCGTATCTTGGTCACGATGCAAATGGGTCGACCCTGATGTGGATGGGAACGTCCGCAGTTGGGTGACTTGTCTCGGGACAGCCTCACCATTCCGAGAAGCGGGAGGTGGCGGGGTGGCCCCCGAGGTGCTCCGGCGGGGGAGGCCGGCACCGGCAGCTCTGCCTCGCTCCGGCACTGCGGTACAGTCAGTCTCCTGAAACACAGGGTTTGACGGTAGGACGAACTGTGAAAAGAAACACGATTTTGACGGGCCAGCAGGGACCTTGCATGTGCTCGTCTCTGGTAGTTTTACTTGCTCTGCGAAATGGGGATGTACAGGGAGGATCGCGGCGCCGGTTTGCTTTCTCTTTCCCGGGCACATTGCTACTGACGGCATATTCAGGCAGGAATTGGAGAGATTACAGTTTCAGTTCATCCCTGCTCGCTGTATGGTGTGGAGCATCCCTTTGGTGTCTGCCTGGGACTTCCAACGGGGCGCCACTCGCCAGCCGTTCCCCTTCACCACAGCGTAAGGAACGAGTGCACAGGGAGCATGGGCTGCAGGCAGTTTCCGTCTGGGAAAGCAGGGGGAGGAGGTCTGCCCTGCTGTATTGTGACAGGCAGCATCCTCGGGGTGCAGGAGAGAGCGTGGGTTGTGGTTTGGAGGCCTGGGGTGGAGGAGGTCCGAGAGCACGGACTGCAGAAGCGGTTTGTGGTCTCAGTCATATGAATGTCTTGCTCTTGATTATTAAGCCAGGAAGCTCCCCTCTGTCATGTAAAGGGCCAAGACTGCCCTGAAAGTTGAGGTCTGTGAGCACTCTTGACTGTTAACGTTCTCTTGGTGAAAAATAATCTTGTTCATTAATTTTTTTGTTCTCATGCTTAGCTGGATTTAAAAAAAAAATATTAGTGGCTACATGAAGAATGCAGATTATATGTCCTTGTGAAACTTGTGGAACTGCAGCATCGTGCAATATTCCAGTTTCCTCTTGGTGACATTTGGGAGGGAAGTTCGGTTGCTGTGTCACTTCATGTCACAATCTAGTCCAAAACGGCTTTTCCTGCGTCAGGAATCGAGAATAAGGAAGGAGAGAGATGCAACTGCCAAAAAGTTACGCAGAAACACGTTGGGGGGTGGGTGGGAAGGAGATGTTTAAGAACTTTTGCCTTCTTACATTTCTTAATCTGTTACTATTATGAAAACCCTCTACCAGTAGCTCAGTTTTAAATATACTTTCTGTGACCTTTGTAGTATTTTTGAAAAAAAAATCGACTTCAATTTTGGAGTTGGTGTGTTTTGCTGTGGGGAGTTTCCTTTGGACAATTGCTGCTTGTTTCTAGTGAGCCAGACCCACACTGGTGATTAACAGTGGGCTTTATTTCAACAGAAGATTAATCTTGGAGAGATGGTTCTTTGGTGATTTCCATTACAGCTTTCTGATTTTTTTATCATACACAATAAGTCCCTCCAAGATCTGTGTGCTGGTTTTGGAACCCTTTTTGTAGTCTTTTACTCTTATTGCAGTATTTTAGTCTGTGTTAGTTGAGGCTTCAGGTTCCAGCTCTGTGTGGGATCCGGAAAGCTCCAGAAGTGTGTTCTCCACGTGCCAGATGAAGCACTCAGGTGATTCCTGTCTCAGGGCAATACAAGTGTTCAGAGCTCAACAACTGCCTTCATGGTGGCGGTGGCCGCAGTTCCCTCTGCCCCCTGGAGCAGGGCTGCTGCTCGTGCTGCCCGCATAGCACTGCAGTACAGGTTCCTGCTGCTCCTGCAGGACTTCTGTAGCAGGATTGTGAAGCTGTAGTTGCAGAGCACAAGTTGAAAAATTGCTGTATTGTAGCAGGGTAGGCATAGCACATCTTCCTCATCCTTCTCTGTTGCTGGAGCCAGCACTGAGCCCAGCTGTCCCTTCTGCATTTCAGAGGCAAGAGTGGACTCTTGCACAGTCTGTCTGTTGACTTGGGTTCCTGCAGAATGATGGAAGTTGCTAAGACTGAGCTAGACTGCTTTGGGGGCTTGTGGGCTTTGATTTATTAACAGGTCTCATTAATCTTGGAAGAAATAGAAGCTCCCAGGGCACATAAATGCTTTCTTCTGTCCTGGTGAAGAAGGGAGGAACCTTCTGGACGCTTGTAACTGATGTTAATTCATAAGGGATTTCAAAAGTCGGTGTTATTTATTATTTTTATTTTGTGCAGACCTAAGGCTTTTGGTGGCCACAATGTGTCTGGAAACCTTGGCCTATGACTCTTATCTCTCTGTGGTCTCACTGTCTTATCTCTACCAGGTGTGTACCAACTAAGCTTGGAATTTGTGTAGTAAGGAGGAGTTTAAAATTTAGCTTTTTTTTCTGTTTATTAACCTGGTGTTGCTTACTACTGAATTCTTGTGAAGCAGTTAGAGGGTCGTCAAATACAGATTCATTGTTTTCTTTAATTATATTTGTGTAGATATATAGAGAAATCCAGTAAGAAAACGTTCATCCAGGAGATCTAAAATTTTTTAGCACATGACAAAAATGTTTGTTCAAAGTTTGCACTCATCCTACCTACCTAAATACTGAGTGCCAGCTCAAGATGTCCATCTTAATATCTCAGTAGTACTTTATACAAAGTACAGTGTAGACATGTGGAAGATTTGGCCTAGAAAAATTGGTAGTAATTACTCTACTAGTTCAATACATAATTAAACAAGGTAAACTGGAATACATCTTTTTTTTTTTTTTTTNCCACAGCCGCTGCTGTTGGGAGTGGGAGTGGCCCCACCATGGCTGCTGCTGCCAGAGAGGGGGAGCGGCCCCGCCATGGCCACCGCTGCTGCCGAAGCGGCCACCGCAGCGGCTGTGTGGGTTGATTTGCATATTCATGACTGCCTAATTGAATATTCATGCATTCCAGGTCACGCATGCGTAGTTGCGAAAAGTGGCCTCCTTCATTGCTAAAAAATCATGCTGCTAAGATGTGAAGCCGCAATATGGGAGGCACGAAGTGCAAAAGGGCCGACTGTATTTAGTATGTGAATGTATGTTTATTTTTGTTGTTGCTTATGAGCATTATTTTGGGGACTGTTATCTCCATGGAAGTCCTCTATGTTTTTTTACAGTTCAGTTTGTATGGTTATTTGTTGTTCTGGTATGGGTTAGTCATTTGGCTGTACCATAATAAGGTTCAATACACTGGAGCTTCGTTCCTGTAATACAGAGCTTTGTGACATTTTACACTTTCAGCAGTGATTGATGAGAATATCTGCAGTAGTGGTGATGGATCAGAAGTTAAGATGGATATTAGTACTATACAAGTTTAATTGCCCGTCTTCTGAATTATTTAAAATATGTGTCATGTGTCACTTATCACTCCATTGATACTGCATTACTTCTCCCATTTTCCCAGGAAGAATGAAATTAGCTCGCCGCAGTGCTCAAAATCTGTTTTCTGTGTTGTTACCACTCAGTGAATCACAGTGTGCACACCCGACCTGTTCTACCAAGTTAGGTCTGAAGTGCAAATCAGTTATTCCAGGAAGGGCTCTTTCTCTTGGCTCTTCATTCACACCCCTCTTTATCTTAGAAAAATCAGCTGCTTAATCTAGGCTAAATCTTTCATGTTCTTATCCACAATCTTGTGGGTGTACAGAAGTTGTCAGAGTTGATTGGTTCTTTTATGTAAATGCTCATGGCAAATAGTTCAGCATTTCCAGTTTTCCAATATGATGTTTATGAGAAGTTATTTGGAAATTGCGTTCAAAGAAACAAATGAGCCACAGATAGAAGAATACTTGTGAGAAGAATCATATGCTTGCCATGTTTCAAGGCTCTTTTTTTCCCTACCCATCTGCTTTTGACTGTTTCTTCACTGTCGGGGGCTTGAATAGACAGTGCAGTCTGACCTAGTATGACTGCAGTTGTATTCATGGTTGGTGCAGGGAATAATTTATTACTCCTTATATTCCGATGCTACAGATTACCTTTTTTTTCTTTTTGTGTCAGTTAATTCAAAGGAATTAAACAAAAAGAGCTTTAACTAAACAAAAAAAAGACATTTTACACTTTCAGCGTGTTTCAAAGGACTAGTCTGTTGGATAGGGCCTAGTCTCCAAAGCGATTGAGTACACACTTTGTAGTATTTTTGAAGTAGCGTTTTTCTGAAATAAGGAAAATACACAACAGCATCAGCTGGAAGATATTTCTGATGTGAAGACATGGGGCACTCAGGATGTCAAAGCTATAGGGTGTGTGTGTATATACAGTGGTCCTCTGCATAGTCGCGATTCGTAATTTGCGGGATCCACATACTCGCTGCTGATTTTCCAGTGAGTTGTGGGACCTGGCACGTGCACAGAACCTACCGCGAACCCAGTCTGCTCGGCCCCGCCTCTCCTGCTCATGCAGTGCGCGGCGCTGGCCCTCCCGCTCGCTCCCCGCCCCAGTGCTCACCCCCTCCCTGGCAGAGCACAGCCAGACATCTGAAACGAGCCCCGCTCTGAGGACCGTCCTCCAGATCTTATTAAGGGACGGGGCGTGGCTACAGGCATGACGTACTTGACTACGTAGTGGGTTTGCTATCTTCGCAGATTCCACTACTCACGCGAGGAGGACCAGACCCAACAGCCTGCGAGTAACGGGGCATCACTGTATATGTCTTCTAGGCAGTGCTGACAGCAGCTGCAGACTAAACCAAAACTTCCTGCTGGGTGCTGATGGCATGCAGCTCTGACCTGGCATGTAGTCTTTTGTCTCTGGCAGCAGAAAACATCCGTAAGTTTTGGGGGTCTTGGTCCTGCACCACCATTAAACCTGAACTAATAATGTGTGGTGGTTGCAGCTGATGATGATATGGGAGTCTTTTGGTTGTTCAGGCATGTTTTCTGATGCCTTGGTATTTCAAAAGGTAAAACTTGGTGTGTTGTATTTCAGTCTCTCTAAGCTGACATTTGTTCATCTGACAGCTAAGTGGTGCCCCCAGCAGCAAGGTTTCTAAATTATTTGTGATCATGTCCTCTAGGTTGCTGACTTAGTATTAGAGCAGCCAATCAGTAAATTAATGCCAAGTATTTTAGAAAACTCACATCGGAGTCATGTAATTCTATTTTAAGAAGCTGAGTTTTGAGCTTGCCAACAGATGTTCATGCAGCATTGTAATGTGGAAACAATATGCTTAACTGGGAAAACAACCTTTGCTTCTTTTCCTTCCTCTCATCATGAGCTACGTATCTGCAAAAACTGACTTGACTGTTTTCTTCTGTCAATAACCAGCTATTGGTTCATACTTTTACACCTTCCACCCCTTTATTTTGCACCTAGGGATTTTTTTCACTTGTCAGACTTAGTAAAATTAGAGACAAAGGGGATCAGCGTAGGCTAGAAAAGGCTTTTCTGTGTTTTCGGTCAGCTGCAGTGTATCTTGTGGGTGGTTTGCTGATGTCTGATGTATCCGTGCCGATGAGCACGTGTGAATTACTCACAACTTCTGATCTCTGACCTCTAGGGTTTTATAGGCTGCAGTGCAGGCAACTCCCTGTGCTCAGCTTTCTCAGGCCGAGCTCTTTCTTGGGGACCTCAAAGATCTTTAGCTGGTAAGATGTGTTAAGTTCCTCCCTTGCTTAGTTAGGCTTTGAGGTTTTTTGTTTTGGCATCAGAGATCATTTAGCCAGGAAGGCTACTGAGTATGTACCTGTGTTCAAGAGCCAGGGACTAAACAAAATACGAGATGGAAAGATGAGAAGGTGGAAATTACTTTGTTGCTGGTGAGTCGTGCAGAATGTTCTGTTGGCCTCTGCATATTGGCTATTCATAATTGTGTGTAAAAAAAATGATCGCTTAGGACCAGTGCCTCATATACACACAAACCATGGTTTCCCTGGGGTTTCTGTGTACGGTTATGGGTTATGTATTTTCACATCTTGAAAAGGAAATCATAAGAGTGTAAGTTTGAAGGGATAGTATGGCTATCGGCTGAGAAAAATATACTGTGTGTGTGAGAAATTCCCTGAAGGGAGTTCACTGTCAGCAAGCTCTATATCTAAAGCCTCTGAAGCAGATTCAGAGGCTGGAACAAAGCTTTAATTTTAGACTGTCGCTGGAAGCATGGTTTCATTGTTGTGAAACAGTGTACCAGATTACTTTTTTCTGCAGTGAATGTTTTCTGAAAAGAGCAGATTAACCTCGGAAGTGATTAAAAATGTGAAGAAGTAATGAATTTTCTGGAGAAAGGCCTGGAGGAAGTTGTGTTTTCTGTGTCCTGCAACTGAAAAATACAATGATAGACAAGTAAAGTCAAAGGTAGCAAATTCATTGCAGCTGAATTAAAGTGCTTTTGGTATGCAGATGAACTGAAACTGTGGAAATACCTTGTGAGTGGGAATTGTGAAAAATACATATCGAAAAGAAACAGGAGACAAAATAACGCACTCGGTTTATTCAGCTATGGCTAACTCACTTTATTGAAGGAGGAATTTTATTTCTAATGTGTAATTTTAGTACCGACTCATGGAGGAGGCAAGCTAACGTGGAGTTTATGCCACCTTATTGTGAATACTTGATGCAGGCCAAGATAAATACTGTGGACCTCTGCGGTACCTTCTGTATTCCAGCCCCTTGTTAAATTCCCACTTTGCTTGTGGTATTTAATATTAGCATGCAGAGTGACTGTGCTGTTCTAGCCAAAGTGGGAAGCTACATAGGAGTTCAAGTGAGACGTTCCCTGAATAGTATCAGTTCCCTGAGATCTGTGCCTGGCTAAAGCTGTCCAGTGTCATGCCAAGGAATTGTGGCTTGACAAACAGCAACTTTGGAGTCCTCAGTAGGACAATGAGCTTGTACAAGTTCTTGAATGGGTTAAATAAATCATGTTTCAAAGTCACAGATTCTAGAATGGAGCAATATTGACAATCTTCATAATGAAGAGTTTGTGCCTTTGACATTGCATTCTTTCTTCCCTGTTTACTGAAGGGAGAGATGAGTTTTCCAGATGTATCCGTAAAAATTGATTTGAAAGCTGAAAGGTTAGTTCAAGTACTGACTCTGTAACAGTACTGTTTGTGACAGTACTGAAAATGTATGTGGGAGGGCGGCATAACAAGAAAAATAGTGAAACAATGCAAATGCAGTGATAAAGCTGCTGACAAAAATGCCAATGTATGGAAATTCATCATCCTGATGGATCAGGAGCAGGTGTGAGAGACTGTAGAACATTTCAGAAGGGTGTCCAAGAACTGGATTATATGCTTGAGTAAAACTGGTATCTTAGCAGGGTATATGCAAAGGCATAAATAGGTGTTCTGTCCAAGAAAGCAAGTTATTAATGCCCTGTTGCACTCTGCAGTTTTACTTAAGTATTTGTGAAACGTGTACCTGAGCTGTTTAAAAAACCCAGCTGTTTCGACATTTAGGAAAACACACGGACAGCCAGTAGTTCTCTCTCTAGCTGAGTAAATAGTGTTGTTCAGAATTGCAGAAAGCTTCTTGAGCTGTAGCATGGAGATGAATGTGTACAAAGTAACTCATGTTGACTCAGTTGTGGTTTCTTTATGGGATACCAGTCACGTTCCATAATGAAAAAACAAATGGCTACTTAAAATTAGTATTGCATGTTTAAGTGCTTGAACTTAGTCAGGGTTGTGAAGTCTTTCTGTTGACTATGAGGTTTTAGTCTTTCCTTTGGAAGGAAGGCGACACTGGGTGCTTAATATACAAGAGTGGGGCTACTGGCTGTATGGTTTTACAATTACTTCTTGGACCGCTCATGTATGGTGAGTACATTTCTTGTTTCATCTCACATACACAAATGTCAAAGCCAGGGAGACTCATAACCAGCTTCACGGTATCTGACTGAGCTCCTCCTGATACTTCAAGTAGCCTGGAGTATCTTTACTTCACACTGCAGTCACATCTTGTATCTCTAGATGAGTTATTTGCTTCACTGTCGTTACTGTTTCTGGTCGAAGCCTCTAGCCATGTGAGCTTCCAGGTAGTAGTGTTTCATTGCCTGAACTGAAGGTATACTTAGTAATCCCTCTTCTGAGTCACATTGTACTGTTGCAAAATATCCAAACAAGTGACCTTTGTTTGGGTCTCCATCTAGAAAGATGCTGAGTTCGTGGTGGATACATTTGGAGCCATTAAAAATTAAGGAATAGAAAGAATAATTTTCTCTTCCAAGTGTGAATCATTTCCTTTCTTCAGGGGAACAGTGGGTAGAACATACAGGGGCCTGATTGAAAGACATCAAAATTGTGATAAATTCCTTTTCCTGCTCCTGTTATATTAACTGTAACTTCATATTCAGTACCTGAAGATATGCCTAGGAAATGAGATTTCAACTTGGTGCTTAAACTTGTGCAAGTGGTGCTGCAGAGAGCAGAGGTAGTCAAAGGAAATGTGTGGGTTTTGCTTTTAATTTGAATTCTTAACATAAGTAGTATGTCATCATCTCAGGAGACCCAGGATAACTTACTCTAGGACAGCCAACTCAATAACCATACAAGATTTCCACACCTACCTCCATGGGGAAAGAAACAAATGTAGCAGAGAACTTCTGAACATAGATAATCAGATGTATTTATGAATCTTCTAGTGTATCTTTCCATCTCTGGGGAATCAGACAGGAATTGAAGTTGGCTTTTGAGATCTTTGCTGACAGCCTAAAGACTTGTGTGAGCTTGAATTTATTACTGGTTTATAGATAAAGCAAAACCAGGAAAATACAGACTGGGGATGGAGTGGCTGGAGAGTGGTCAGGCAGAAAGAGATTTGGGAGTGTTGGTGGATAGGAAACTCAACACGAGCCAGCAGTGTGCCCANTGTGTATATCAGGTTTTGCCTTTTCACCAGTTTCATGCAGCAAAAATATGTTTCAGTTTAGTGTGTAGCAAGGTGGGAACTTAATGTACAGGACTTCAAGAGGAGACACATTTAAAACTTTCAGTGCTCGAACAGGATAAAATCTTATTATGAGGTAAAGCTTCTGTGCTTTCAGATTCTTTTCTGTTTCACTCTTTTATAAGTTCTTTTTTTCCTGTCATAAAAATAACTTAGCATGTCCTCAGTTACAGATAATACATCCTTTTTTTTTTTTCCCCTGGTTTACAGATTAATGAATTGAAGATGGGAATAATTTTGTTCAGTAAGGATTCAGCATGTGATGTAGATCCTTCTCCCTGTCCCCTCAGCCTCTCCTTTTAATACACTAACGTCTTTTCTACATTCTGTAACATGATGTAGTATTCCTATCCAGTGTTTTTGTGCCTCAGGAAATTCTTAAAAAATACAGGAAAATGATGCTGTCCAGCCATCCAATTGCTGTTACATACTTTGTATAAAAATAATGGTCTTCAGTACAGTTGAAATAGCAGGATAATTTTTGATTTGCATTCTGCAGCTGATAAGTACTTAAAGAGTTTTTAGTAATGTATAATATTCAACCAGGGATATATAAATATGGGAGATTTAATTTTTCTCTTAATTATGTAATTATCTGGAAAATGTGGGTAGCTTTGTTAGACCTTCAAGAAAATGTTCTTTCTGAAAACATATAATAACTGGAAACTGCAAAGAAACAGTTTGGGAGGCAGGACAAGAGAAATGAATGTGTAGGACACTTCCTGAGGAATGTAAAGCAAAAGTTAAGGAAATTGAAATAGCCTTTAAAACAAAAGAAATGTCTTAATGCTGCTTATTGGCTGTGTAATAATTTCTCCATCTGGATTAAAAAATCTTTGATTGCTGCATAAGCCTGTGTTTCCAATCCAGTCAAGGGACAGCAGTGTAAAAACATATATGTGTAATGATGTGCCCTGACTGCAGTGACATTCACAGTACAGATAAGGCTGGAAAGGACCTCAAAGATCATCTAGTCCGACCTATAGTCCAACTAACCTCGCATCTACATCAATTCAATTGAGCTCTTGCTCCCTGCTTCCCTCTCCCTGGGGAGTTTGGGCTGACCAGCTTCCCTTTCTGGTTCTGCTGGCTACTTCAGTGATGGCACTGAAGCTTCATGCAGTTTTATGCCTCGATTTTGGGAAAGGCCTCAGAAATTCAACTTCTGTTCTTCACAGCAAGGTCTACGATCTGCACATATAAATCTGTTGTCACTCTCTTCTTAATTGTTGAAGGTAGAAATAAGGCTTTCGGTAATATTCTAAAGAGTTTTTTATTCGTTCCCTGACTGTCATTTGTTCTCAAAGAAAGCAAAGATTTTTGGTTCCTTCAGAAAAGGGAGAAATTACCAGAATCTGTAGTGGTTAATAGTAACAAAAATAAATGAAAGATAAAGCTCTGTAATATAACTGAGTCAGCATCTTCCAGGCCTCATAAAAGGGATCATCAAATCTTATGATTTGCTGCAAGTGAAATTTAGGTGTTTTAAAACAAATAAAAATATCCCCACTGCCATAATGAGAGTGAATTTAAATTTTTACACCCCTTCCCCCAATATCTGCCATTGCTTATTCAAAAGCAAATTTCTAATTTTGTGAAACCAAAAATGTCTCAAACTGCTCAGCTCCTCCAACCTCTACATGTACGATTACTTCTTATTTTTGAGACTGTAATTTCTTTAGGACATGAACTCTCCCTCCCACAGCAGAAAGCTATATGTATCACATTTGTATTGTTTCCCTTATCTCTTTTCCTGTTCTAGCACCGTGTGCCCTTTCCACATTGTCTTGCTCAATTTCTTTTTTTTTGCTTCAAACCTTGGAAGCACAGTGGAAAGTGGAATACATAGTTGGTATTTATCCTCTTTTTGACTGGCAGAGCACTTTGTGACCTAGAGATACATACTCCCTTAATTGTGAAAGAAAAGGATGCAATGCAAGCAAATCTACAGGCAGTTCCCTTTTTGTGAGTAGCTTCCCCTCTTGGCTTGAGAGTTGAATGGGCAGATGCTGGACAATGGTAACATTGCTCTTTTTAGCTTTTTTTTTTTGTGTAGAAAGTTCAGAACTAAATTGTTTGTGACTTTTAGTGGTACTCCCTTTGTACCAGGTTGGAGAACATTAATGAGATGAGATTGATTAGTTGCCATTCCTGTTGTGCAGTTTTAGTTTCTTTAATCCTTGAATTTCTTTAATCCTTGAATTAATGTCTCTAAAGAGTAGATACTAAATATGCTCTTAAGTGCATAACAAAGAAGCCAGAAGTAGTGCTGGGAATGTAAAAGTTGTGTGTTTATTTTAGCCAGCACAAGTTCTGAAAACACGTCATATGTCCTGTGACAGAATTATGTATCTGAATGAGATGAACAAGTTTTAAATACATTCCCACAAAACCCAGGCAGCAGCACTATGTTTGCCACAGTCTCCCACTTCTGGTACTTTCTGATGGCAGCCCACTGGATCACCAGAACCGCCTTCTGCTTCTGACAGATAGCAACTTTCTAGAAGCAGCCAGTGAAGAAGATTTCAGCTGAATAGAAACTAGTAGTGGTTGGTAAGGAGTAGAAGCAGTTGGAATTTTCTTGAAGATTAATTATCCATGAATTCATTGCATGAGTTCTTAGTTCACAGATTCACTGGTTATTCTGAGATGGCAGGGACCCACAGGATTGTCTAGTCCAACTCGCAAACCTGCTTATAAATCGTTGAAAATATTGGAACAAATCATAAAAATGTATCTATTTAGTGGGCCTGGATTTATGTCTCATGTTCTTAATGTGAGTTTCTCTTCGAAAAAGTAAGACAGGTTTTTTTTCATTCAATCTGCAAGATCCATGGCCTTTATTTAAACCTTTCTAAATGGGTAGAAATATTTTCCAGATTGCTAGGGATGGCTGGGGTGAAGTTAAACTCAGTGTTACAAATCAGGCACTAGCATATAGTTATCTGCTATACTGCAGTTCATAAGAGCCATTTATCAAGCATCTGCAGGGGAAGACTCCCTGTGGGTGCCTGCTGTTGATCTGATAACCAGAGCTTCCCAATGTGTTTTGGACAACTCTGTGTTATTCATTATGTGTGCAAGAATCATTCCTCACTTTTGAAACGTGACACAGAAGGTTACTTTTGACAAAACAGCCTGTCAGCTCTCAAATATATTTTTGCGAAACCTGGACTCTGTTTTTCAGAATCTGAATTTTGTAATTTGTAGATGCCTTCCCTGCTGCCCTGTAGTGATGAATCCAGCATATAGCTACTGTGTTGCACCAATCTCAGTTTTGTAGAAGGTAGGACATCTAAAAGGACTTCTAGTTCTCCTTGTCCTGTCCTCTACTCCTGCTCGACCTGCAAAGGTACTAGTAGGATAGAAGATTTATGGAAATAGTGCTTGAGGTGCTATCTGTGTATGGGCCTAGTAATTAATTTTATCTCTAGAAGGAATCATGGCCCATATACAGTAATCCCTTGCCACTTTGTGGTTCATCAGTTGCGGCTTCAATACATAGCGGGTTTTTTTCCTGTGTTTTTACCGTATTTACTATTTTTACCATATTTACCCTATTTACTGCTACTTTGTGAGTTTCACTTATCGCGGAATCTTTCTGGAACCAACCCTCTGCAATATTCGAGGGATTACTGCACTTGAGTCCCTCTCTCTCTCTGTAGTAGTGTCCTAGTGCCTGTAGTGGACAAAACTGTGTTGCTGCTGTGGAAGAAGAGAATGGCTGTGGACAGGGTTGGAAGGTACATTCCCAGGAATATGTGACTTTCCAGGTTGATTACTGAAGGCTAATAAAGTGTTGCTTCTGATGGTCTTCAGCTGTGGTAGAAACAGTCTGGAGATCCCTGAAACTGTCTAAATACTGAGCTGCTTGTAGTGTGTTAAAAAGCTCTGGCCAGTGTCCTGGGATGGCCAGTGGAGTACTGAGAGCCAGTGCTGAGCTCTGTTGTCCTGTCTCTGGTGCTAATGCTTTAGAAATATTGATGGGAAAACCTGTTATGGAAGTGGGGTTGATACAAAATAGATTCTACCATAGCTAACATTCTTTTAAATGAATGGTTTGGGTTGGAGGGGACCTTAAAAACCATCTAATTCCAACCTTGCTGCCGTGGGCGGCGGTGCCACCCACTAGATCAGGGCCCCATCCAACCTGTCCCTGAACACTTCCAGGGGTGGAGAATCTGTAAATTCTTTGATCAACAGACAGAAGCTCTCCTGTGGGTCCATGAAAGAAAGCTAACTTTCTGTGTTACCATATGTGACTCTACTTGCATGGGCGTGCACCAAAAAGTTTATAGCTGCTTGTTGGTGGTTTGGTTTCCTATACTTGGGAAGAATGGAGTTGAAGACTGACAGCCAAGAGGCAGAAATACATATAATGCATTTGGGGTTAAAGTGGTGATATGGAAAAAGAAGAATGTTTCTAATAGAGTGGATCATTTAATGTTATTTGTGGTTGGATACAAAACTTAATCCGAAGAGAGTCTGCAACCAATAACAGTAAACTTTTTTTCTTCTTCAAAATGTCAGTGTCCTTAATTAAGATGTTTATTAAGTGCATGGTGTGTCCTCACTCAAAAAATTGTATGGAGTATTGTACTGATTGACCTGGTATATATGTAGTTAGTCTTCTGCAAAAAAATCTTTTGGGGAATTTTGATTAAAAAAAAAGTTATAAAAAGCTATCTAAAGCAAAGTATCTAATGAGGAACTTGGAAAACCTAAGTAAACTTAAAACAGGAATAAAAAATGAAGAAAAACGGGAAGTGTGTCTTCTCTGTGAGGTAGTGGGCAGACTCTGACCTACCAACTCTTTGCTGAGAGCTGGCAGGAGTTCTGACAAATGGCAGCATTTCAGAGTGCTGATTGAGATACATTTAGGAGGGCAGTCTCAACTGAGCCTCAAGCAGCCTCTCATTCTGCCCCACTGGGATAGGGGAGAGAATTGGAGAGATAAAAATCTGAAAAGTCATGGGTTGAGATAAAGAGCGTTTAATGGGTAAAGCGAAAGCTGCGTGCACCAGCAAAGCAAAGCCAGGAGTCCATTCCTCACTTCCTGTTTGCAGGCAGGTGTTCAAGAATCTTCAGGAAAGCTGGGCTTTGTCATGCGTAATGATGCCATTGGTCCTCCTGGGCACCCGGGCAGACTGCTGACTCATGTTCAGCCACTGTCAACCAGCATCCCCAGGTCCTTTTCTACTGGGTTGGTTTCCAGCCGCTCTGTCCCCAGCCTGTAGGACTGCAGAGGCCTATTATGGCCAAAGTGCAGGACCTGGCACTTTGTCTGGTTGAACCGTACTGTTGGTCTCAGCCCATCTATCCAGCCTGTCCAGGTCTCTCTGAAGAGTCTATAGCAGATTGGCACCCCCACTCGACTTGACATCATCCATGAATTTGCTAATGATAGACTCAATCCCCTCATCCAGATCACCAATAAAGATATTAAACAGGATTGGGCCCAACACTAACCCCTGGGGGACACCACTAGTGACCGGACACCAACTAGATGTGACACCATTCACCACCACTTACTGGGCCCAGCCATCCAGTCAGTTCTTAACCCAGCGCAGAGTGCACCTGTCCAAGCCATAGGCTGTCAGCTTTTTAAGAGTATGCCATAGGAGACAGTGTCAAAGGCTTTGCTGAAGTCCAGGTAGGCNACAGGACTGGGCCCAACACTAACCCCTGGGGGACACCACTAGTGACCGGACACCAACTAGATGTGACACCATTCACCACCACTTACTGGGCCCAGCCATCCAGTCAGTTCTTAACCCAGCGCAGAGTGCACCTGTCCAAGCCATAGGCTGTCAGCTTTTTAAGAGTATGCCATAGGAGACAGTGTCAAAGGCTTTGCTGNCGGACATTTCGGGAAAGGATCACTGGCTGTTTACGCCACTGGTTTGCCTACCCTGAACCCTATTCCCCTGCCCCGGGAGTCCTGGAGGTGCCCTCGTTTTCCCTTGAACTAGGCACCCCGTTGTGCTTGTTTATTTTGCCACTTGTTTACAGTTGTCATTGTTCCAGTGTGGGTTTGTTTTTTTTTTTCTTTTAATGTACTGTTATTGTTCATATATATATATTTGTTATATTAAATTTTTTCCCCTTTCTCCTAGTAAAGTTCTTATTTCTCTCTCTCTATATATAATTCAAGTATTTCTAAATTTAATTCCTGCTTCATCTTAATTAACCCAGGACACCTTCCTAAATCTCTGCTGGCTGGATCTGATCCCTTAGTTGTCCTGTATGTGCCAAGTGATCACACTCAAGACGATCTGCTCCATAACCTTTCTGGGCACTGAGGTCAGACTGACAAGCCTGCAGTTCCCTGGGTTTTCCTTTCGGCCCTTCTTGTGCATGGGTGCCGACCTCCAGTCATCTGGGACCTCCCCAGTAAGCCAGGACTGATAATAAATGATGGAGGGTGGCTTAGAAAGCTCTTCTGTCAGCTTCCTCATCATTATGATAAATCCCATCCATTCCCATAGACTTGTGAGGATCTAAATGGCTCAACAGCTCACTAACTACTTCCTCCTGGGTTACAGTAAATCAATTCTGCTCCCTGGCTTCCAGCTCAAGGGGCTGGTTGCCCTGAGAATAACTGATCTCACTGTTGAAGACTGAAGCAAAGAAGGTGTTAGGTACCTCAGCCTTCTCCTCATCTTTGGTGACTGTGTTCCCCCTCTGTGTGTAATAAAGAGTTGAGGTACTCCTTGCCCCTTCTTTTGCTGTTAATGTATTTATAAAAACACTTTTTATTATCCTTTACAGAAATCGTCAGATTAAGTTTAGACCTTTTTCCTCTCTAATTTTCTTTCTGCATGACCTAATGACATCCTTAAACCCTTCCTGAGTTTCTTGCCTCTTTCCCCCCATCCCCCGAGTTCCTGCAAAAGCTCTTTGCTCTGCCAGGCTGTTGTTTGCTGCCAATCCCTTTTTGGCACGTAGGGGCAGCCTGCTCCTGTGCCTTCAAGAAGTTCTTTCTTAAAGAATGTATTACTTAAAGTTCAAGTACATATTGAAGTATATGAGAAGCTAAAAAGGCCCTAATACTGTGCAAGCACTGCTCAGCAATAGCTAAAACACCCCTGTGTTGTTCATGCTGTTTTCAGCACAAGTCCAAAACACAGCCCCAACCAAACTAGCACACCAAGTTAACTTACCGGTTCCTTATTGAGCAATATAAAACATCCAGTATGTGTGGAGTGACCTCCTGGCCTGCAGTGCCAGTCAAACTGTGCTAAAGTCTGGGCCATGCCTGTGCTAAGGACCTATTTCTCAGTTTGAAAAGCAAGCTTTGGAAGGTAGTATGGGCTTTGAAGATCTCCTTTCTGAGTGCCTCTGAAGTTAAGGACCTGGTAACAGCCTCTGCTTAGCAGAGCTTCTCTGCAAAAAGGAGTGTGGTCATCTGCAGTGCCTGTTCTCCTGAGGAAATTAATTGTAAATTTAAAGGAAAAAGTATCAGTTTTCTTGTACTGGAAAGAAAAACCAGCTGCTTTTAGAACTCATCTTGTGGAAAATGAGTTGCCTTTTTGTAGAAGGGACTTTTCTTTGAGGAGGTGGGTTCATTTTCCAGTGGGCATTAACGCTGAAAGGCTGCTCCCGCAGGCTCGAAGTGGTTCTCTTACCCAGTTCTGCTCTGTCCTGTAACTGGCCTCTGTTTCTTGCTGCTGAGCAATATTTGACCGTCAAGCTCAGCTGGGTCGCTTCTGGCTTGAAGTGGCCTGTTAGACTGTGAGGGAACTAGGTTTGTGTTTACCGTTCTGGGATGTGCGTTTGGTCTCTGTACGGGTGTTAGATGGTGAGTTGGACTAGATGATCCTTGTGGGTCCCTTCCAACTCATAATATTCTGTGAATCTGTGCTGCAGTTAAGTCTTCAGTACTATTCCTTCCTGCAGAACTCTTCCAAAGTAAATCTGCAGGTTTTGTTTCCTTTATGGTTTACTTCCAATCGTATTGTTCCTAAGGAAATCTGCACAATGACTGCTTCTTAAGTAGCAGTTAAAATTGTCTTTTAAACATAAACTTTCAGAAGAATTTTATATCAATGCCTACATTTTACTTACTCAGATCTAAATTTCTAGTTTCGTTCTTGCATTCCTACTCTGATGTCAGTACAAGCATAGAGGAACTTCATAAATTTAACTCTCAAGCACCCTGCCACGTTTTCTTTTCAGTAGACATGGTGTTGGTGCTAGAGTTCAGCTGGAGCATTTGCTCGTAGACAGGATGGTAATGTCCCATCAGTCTGTCATGCCCTCATTTCTTTTGCCAGATATAAGTGTTTAGATAAAACATTTTCCTACGCAACTCTGAGATTTCAGAGGGAAATAGATAAATAGGTGTCATTTTTTCAGCATGTGCTTGCTGGTCTGGTGGGGTTAAGGTTAGTTCTGTTTGTCTTTTACAAGGCACTACCCATCCAAACAGCTGAAAATGTATGAACTATTTGAAATGTCTGGGGTTATTTCCTTTTTCAAGAAATAAACACAGTACATCAAGAGAACTAAGTAAAATGGGCGGTTTGAAAAAAGTAAGTCTTACATAGCTAAATGTAAAAGCTATTTAGGACTGTAGAGGCATCAATGAGTTCTTTAGCTACAAATTGGTCTTTGGGGATATTTTGCTTGGGTGTTTTTTTGGAGGCCCACCCAAAGTTTTTGTTGACAAAAACATGCTGTGTAGTGTGATTAGGAGCTTTTTTTCCGTGTATTGCTTTGTGTTGCTAGACGTAGCATGATTAAGTTAAAAATCTCGATAGAAAGCATATTCATGGACTAAAAGTGGTGTTTCTGTAGGAAACTTTTATTTTGTAATTAAAATTCTTCTGAGTTTAGAAGCTCAGCCTTAATTTCATTATTAGAATGGTAAGTTCTGATTTATTCTTGCCAGCAAGATAATTTTGCATTTATACAGTAGAAAAGGTTCCAGGTACTCTTTCATTCCAGAAAAGCAGAAACTAGTTAATGGCCTAAATCTTGTAGATAATCGGGATCTTCTCTGATAACAGTTGTTCTCCTTTATATAGGAGATGTGCAGCTGAAAGCATTGCTAGTTTTAGATTCTCTAAATATGCGTTTTGATCAAAGACACTCAGTTTATAAGTCTCTTTATAAAAAGATGATTCGGCGAGATATATAGAGATTAAACAAATGTATAAGGCTGCATATGAACACAGACTAATGTTTGGGAGTGCTGGCTACAGGTTAAGCTGGATTCACTGGGCAGCAATGTATTTTGCAATTACTGCCATTGAATTGGTAGTAGATGGCAAACCAAGCTCTTGGTACCTTGTGGTGTTCCAGAACCTATGAGCTCTTCTGAAAAGTATAGCTAGTACATATAGGGAGGGATGAAAGTCATGAAGAATTTAAGTAATGTCATCGCTTCAGTGAGACTCTCTTGCATTCTTAGTTATAGAATTTGTAATATGTACAGGCTGGAGAAAAGAGCTAAAGGTATGGTTATTAGCTTAGAGGAATATGCCAGAAACAAAGAATCTGAATATGAAAAAGTGTTCATTTCTCTGGTATAACAAGAAGGAGTTTAAGTCATAGGGGAATACCTTTGAGGGAGGAGTGTGGAGTTTTGTTGGGGTTTGGAGAATGTGGTGGGTTTTATTTGGGGGTTTAAGGGCTTTTTTTGTTTGTTTTTCCAAGAGGCTACTTCATGCAGCTGAAGTCTATAAAAATTAAGAATCTGAAAGCTGAACTACAGCAACCTAATTTGTGGGGTACAAACTTCCCTTTCTTTAGCTACTTTATGGAAGACAAATTCTTCCTCAATCACAAGATGACTGAGTGAAATGCTATTATCTTAATTATGCAGAAGATGAATGAGGGTTACACTTGATCCCTGATATTGCTCTGTAAATGGGGATTTTTATGCTTTTTCTTTTCTTCCTGTTCTATCCTCTCCCATGTAAACTTGATCTCCTCCTTCCGTAGAGTATGTCTGGTGGATCTGTCACTGGGAACCAATAATGCAAGTCTTCGGTACCACTTACAGAATGAAAATGGACAAACTAATCTTCAGGGCCGGATTAAAAAAGTTTCTGGGAATGTTTAAACTAATTCATGGCTGAATAATACAAGATTTGACAAGATGACAGAGGGATGTTTATTACAGTTGAGCCATGGGTGAGAAGGCTTCATCTGCACTAATCAGCTTTTTTTGATACCTCTGGAGCTCTGAATGCTCTGCAGGATGTAGCAATGGGTTGATCAGCACCAGTGTGAGCTGTTAGGTGTCTGTTTTTTAGTTTAGCAGATTAGAAAATTAAGCTTTTACTTAAAAGCACATTTCCCCATAAACTGTGACACTGTTAACTGTCATAAAAACACAGCAGGTTTTTACCCATGTCTCAGTTGTGGGTTCTGAATTTTTATAGACTTCAGTTGTGCTGTGGATTCAGGCTCCGTGGCTTTCAAGGCATTTCTTCTGCACATCAGGAAAATGCTTTTACCAGGACATAACCTTGAAAAAAAAAAGAAATAAAACTAATCCTTTAACAAAATATGTATTACCATTATTTTCTCTTTTGCCATTCTTGTTAAACAGGGTTTTCTGTGTGCCCTTTTGCTGAAAAAAAGCATTTTGCAACGAGCAGTCTTCTTCAGATAACACTCAGATGATCCTGTAGATCATTAACCACATCTTAAGAGTTTGGCATATGATGTGCAATGCACCACGCTGACATTCTTGCATAACTTCTCAGTGAACTATTTGTCCTAACAATAAAAGGCCTATTTAAGTGAACTTCTTTGGAAGAATTGTTTTCTGTTGTGAACTGTTCCAAAGTATGACTTCTGGAATGTTAATTGAATTGATGTTCTAATAACAATTAAAGAGTCAGTTGAAACTGCTTGACCTACTGGTATAGTTCAAGTTTGAGAAGGAAACGGGTTGTTCTCTCAACGAATCAGGGCTTTCTTGAATGGATTAGCCTGTTATCATTCTGAGTGTACATAGCAAAAAAGAAAAACAGGCAACACAGCAAAAATAGAATTATGAGCACTTTTTACTGATGAAAGCCATAAAGAGAGGCAAAATAATAATAATTGCTGCTGTAATTTATTTCAGCTGACTGGTAAGATGAGATGGGATCTTAGCACTGCATACAAATATCTTAAGGACAGGTATCAAGAGAATGGGGCCAGGCACAATTTAGTGGTGCCCAGTGACAGAGCAAGAGGCAATAGGCACAAATAAAAACACAGGGATTTTCTTCTAAATACTTATTAGGAAAAACTTCTTTGCTTTGAGGGTGACAGAGCATTGGAACAGGCTACCCAGAGAGGTTTTGGAGTCTCCTTATCTGGAGATTTTCAAAACCTCCCTGGACGGGATCTTGTGCAACCTGCTCTAGGTGAGCCTACTTCAACAGGAGGGTTGGACTAGATGATTTCCCCTCCAACACCAACCATCCCGTGATTCTGTATGACTTTCCTTTTCAAAAGGCTCTAAACTAGCGATCAACTTGAATCTGTAAAGAAATACAGAGACCATTACTTTCATAAAAGTTATTAATCCTTCTTAAGGGAAGACTTACCTTTCAGAAGGGAGGTGAAGTGGCTAGAATTGTAGGGCAAAATCTCTTGTGTCCTTCATATTTATGGTTCATATTTGCTGCTCCGTGCCAAAACATGTCCTTATTTATTTAAACAAATCTTATTTATGGTTTGTTAGTTAGCTTTCATTTAGTTACTATATTTAAAGGGGAGAGGAAAGAAGTAGGCTAAAAGAAATTTGATATAGCTTTTTTTCATTTAATGTATTGCTATTCTTAGGTATAAAGTAGAGTGGAGTTTGTTTTCAAAGATTTTGGATTAATTCTTTTCCTAGTGGTGATTGCAACTCAAAAAATTGAATTCATATGCTGCCTTTGTATTCGAACAAGTGAAAAGAGCAAAACCTGATACAGGACATGGGGAGTGGTGATTATTTTATTTTTCCCTCTATGATTTGTCTTTATACTCTTTAAAAACTTACAATTTTTCCATCTTTTTCCGTAGATTGTATAAGATGTATGAGTGTGACTTCAGCAGGGACTAGATTACAATGACATAACATAAAGCCACTTCCAGATCAGGAAAATAATGTTACATTTCTCCTGTATAATGCACTGAACTCTTGAGATCTGCCTAGTCAAATATCATGGAGTTAAATGTGTTAGAAAGCATCTTCTGCTTCACTGTTTGCAGTTTATAAGGCTTTCTCATCTGTGGCAGTCAGCTTGACTACATCGCTGTTTCCTCTGAATCTGGGACTTGCCTCCAGTTGGATATTCTGATCTGTTTTATGGGAAGATATTTGTCGCGCTTGAAAGTAATGTCCTGACTGTATTTACCTTCCTGAATGCCAGCCTCCAGGATAGGAGAAGCAGCTCATGCAGTACATTTCCTTTATCTATATAAAAGCAGCAGTAAGTTGTGTCAGGCTTTGTTCTTAGTAACTGTGGACATAAGCTTGTGAATAAGCTCTGTGATAAGGACTCTGGGGGTGGTGTTAGGGGGAAGAAGGAGCTGTGTGTGTGACACAATGGTGCTTTTATGTGTTTTTATGTTTTAAATCAGAGTGAAAAGAGAAATGTTATGAAGACTAAAGTCATGTTAATTGTTTCTGTTTATTGTGAAAATGTTATTGAATAACCTCCATTTTTAAAGACAAGATCTGAGAGGGTTTAAATAATTCATAGATGATAATTGTGTCGTGGATAAGTCCTAACCTTTCTAGTCATTGATTTTTGTGTCCAAGGGACATGTTTGCTAGTGAAGGTGTGGTATTTCTAGTATGATAATTAAAGCTGACTGAAGATCGGGGCTAAGTTTGATCTTTATTTCTTGTCATCTAAGCAAGAAGGAAATGATTGCTCCTGGTTCGTGTGGCTTGCTTTCGCACACTGAACTGCTGTTCTGCAGAAGGAATTTTATAAGCCTAAAATGATTAATTTTTATAGAGTGGAGATGTTTCCAGTGTCTTGGCAATTTTGGATTCCTTCATAACTCAAAGTATTTGTTCATTAAGTCAAAAATGCATAGATTTAAGGGAAGATATGGTCTCTTTCACAATTTTAACTCTTCTTTTATCTTGAAATAAAGATTCTTGACTTAGCAATTCAGAGTAAGTTGTGTTCAGAAGTGAAGTAAGTTTGTCTCAATCATATATTACATTGAGCCTGCTTTCTAGACTGGCTATTTTTGCTGGTTTTTTTTCCTTGGAGAGCAGTATATTAAAGAATTTTCCTTTGTTCATTGTTCACTTAACCCATGTGTTTGTTATTTTCTTTTTCCATGTGTTTCTCTTTCTGCTTTAAAACATGAAAGTGAAGCCCTCTGGGCATTGAGATCAGTACTTTACTTTGTTTATGTTATATTCTGCTTTGGCCAAGACATCCATATCTAGTTTTAATAATTTAAATATAAGCTCCTAAAATAGGGCGCAGTTCATGCCTTGAATGTTGATTCATATCTAGGTAATGAGTTTAAACAAAATAAATGTCATCTTGTTTTTAGTAGAGCTAGACATCTATTGCATTCTGAAACTTCAGTGTACACAAGTATCTTCTATAATGCAGCATTGTGATCTATAGTACTGCGTGAAGATGGAGCTTAAATGAATTTTCTAGTTGCTCAACTGTAATTATTTTAGTGGTTGTTGTTTAGGGAGGAGTGGAGGATTGTTTTTTGTTTGGGTTTGTTGGTTTAATTAATTTGGGGGTTTTCCCTCAGAAGGACTTTCATTCCATGGGGAATTTTGTCTTGAAGGAAAACCAAATGTTGGCTTTTTCTGATAGATCAGGAAATCATGTGTTTGGACAGCTCCTTTATATCTGGAAGTTGAACTATCCAGTGCTTTCTGATTCATGTTTTCATGAATTCCTACTTACGTCCTACATGTTAATCCTTTGGGATGGAGAGCTTTATTTTTATCCACACCAAACCACAGGCATAGTCCGTTTCTTAATAAAGCTCCTGACTTCAAGAGAAATGTGATAAAGCCACCCACAAGTAATAAATACCTATCCTGAACAAGGTAATAAAAAACTCTGACTTCATCGCTGTCAAAACTTGACAACCTGACTTGTGTGTGGGCGGAAGAATTTTCCTGAAACCTTTAGGGACTTTTCCTGTTTGTTTGATAGTACATATCTCTGTATACACGCACAGACAGAAATCTCAGTTCCTAGCAAAATTGTTTCCCTTGATGTCCTTTGAACGGTCACAGCTTTACTGCATTGTCTGCGAACAGAAGGAAATGTTGTTCCCTTTCCAAAAGGGAGCTTCTTTGTCTGCTCTTGTGGTCACGCGGCTGTTCCTGCTGAGGTAACTCAAGAGCATGAGGGTCACTCCGTGAACCTTCATCCACTGCAGCTGAATCCTCAAAGCTCATTTCTTTTTAATACTGATTTCGGTGCTGTGTCATGGGTGTCATACTTTCTCTTTTCTTTCCCCTTCCAGCTAACTCCCTAGGGCACAGTTCCTGTCCCAGTCTATGTACACTCAAGTTCAGATTCCCTTATAAAGGAGAAAGAAAATTTGAAAGGCAAAACCTACCCTGTGTTTGTGTTAATTCCTCCCTACTGTTCAGATTATTATAATACTGTTTAAATCACAGTGAAAATCATTGGAAGATACCTGGTTTATGAATTGAGAAGTTCCTGGATATTTTTGCACTCTTGTTTAATTTTAATGTAATGTTAACGTGCCTCTGTAGCCCACCCCTGTGTACTTTCCCCCACTATGCATTTACTTTAGGAACTCAGAATTCAGACTGCTACTCAGAATGATATCAGAGTAGTCACAGTACTTTTCTCAGTACTTTATGGTTGACCTTTTTAGCACTCTGGTATTTGTTGTGTTTTGCTCCTCAAGACTGAAAGTATCAGCCTATTGTGCATTCTTGTTCATGCTCAACACTCAGAGACTTCTACCAGAAGAACAGGTTTTTTCTTGAAAGACTGTCTGTGTGGGAAGTTGTGCCACTTCAGAAGTTGTGGTGAAAGCCTTTGAAGAGGTAATAGGTAAGGAGCATTCAAATCTGGCTGGAGGAAGTCTTTTACTCTTGTAAACATCCACTGCAGCTTCACAGGCTCCTTGCATACCACCCTCAGGGGCATCGGGCAGGGGGAAAGCTCCAAGAGGGCGATCCACTGTTGCTGTGAGTGGATCCCACAGCTGGGAAGGGACTGGAGCTGCTTGCTCAGCCTGTGGTCCCATACAGCAAAAGCATGCACAGGGGCTGCTGTCTTCCAGCTGAGAGGTTGGGGTGCTGTAGGAGGCTGTCTAGACCAAAGCCTAGGCCTTAAGTTCAAGTCTCAGCACACTTTAAATCTAGCCTTTCTTACTTATTAGGCTGGACTCTTGCAAGGTCTACTTTTCCCTTCTTTCTCCCTTAGGTTTCTTATGAATGTTGTGGTACTGAGGACTGTTTGGCTCAAATTCTTTGATTTGTTTATTATGATCATCATAGGTCTTTGAAGATACTTAGGGGCTACACTGCTCCTGGGTGGCCAAAGTCTCTAACAGGACTTCATATACCTGCAGGAAGAGCCTCTGAAAAGCTAATGGTGCTGCAGGTGTGAATATAGCTATAGTTGAACTTCAGTCAATAAGGCAAAATATAAAGAGGAAAAGAAAAATAGAGATTCATTTTTGATGGATTGCTCTAAAAAATTTCCCCGATGTTGTGCCTTTGTGGTTGATTTGGTGGTTCTTGCAATTCCTTTGACTGGAAACTATTGGATAGTTCTTCCAGTCTTACCAGTTACCGTTTTTTTGGTTTTTTTTAAGGGGTAAAATATTTGATTGTTGGATTCAGGGCTTACCATTTTATTTCCCTAATTATATAAAAAGGAATGTAGTTGGAGAGGGACCAGATGCATCCAGGGAAAGAAATAACTGTTTTTAAAAAGGAAATGGCTCTTCTCATGAAGTAGGTTTTTCCACCCTAATGTAGGATACTATTTTGCCTGACACTTAAGGACAGATATTAGTTTAACTACTTGGTATGGTTTTGGTTTTTTTCCGCATTTAGAGTTGTTCCAGCCCTTAAGCATCAGAAGTTGTCTGTACAAATAAACTGCTGCAAAAATGCATTATGAAGTTTTTTCTACAGGTAAATTGTTCTGTGGGAGTGAATGAGAGAGACTATCCATTACTCCTCTGGCATAATTAATCCTTTGCAAGGTAAATTCTTACTATTTCTTTCCCCTTTTTAACAATATGTTAGTTGTAGAAGTAATCCGTTGGTAGTTACTGTGTAAAAGTGTCATGGCTTATATTATGCTGTGCAAGATTAGATTAGCATATGAATTCCATAAAACAGATAATAGTATTGTTCTAGTACTAGGTTGTTGTAGCAATTGATTCTGGGGGCTGGACTTTATGGTTTAGGCATCTGAAGTGGGGGAATAGGGGAGGATGTATGTTCCATTATGGTTTCCAGACTGTGGTATAATCAGGGTCTGGATGAAAACACAATTGATCATGGCACAAACTTTTACTGAAAAATTGGAGACACTTAAAGACTCAGTTGCAGTGCAACTGAAAGCACAACTTTAAACATGAGAGGAAAAATTGTAAAAGCCCGGTCCTCCTCCCTCCCCTGTATTGCAATCTTCCTTGCCCTTACCCAACATAACTACTAAACGAGGGCATGGCTATTTTTTTTCCTATTTCCTTTTTTCCTACCTGACAGATCATTAGTTAAAGAATTTCTTTTGATGAGGGAAAGAAAATTGGAAGTTATACAAAATTGCACAGAAGCAATTCTCCATAAACTTTGCGTAATGGTTTTCTGAATGCCATTCATTGAACTTTTGACCTCTGCAATGTCATATAACACCTACTCCCAATTATTCACTTTGCAGGAAAGTATTGAAATTACATGCATGATTTTGATGTGAAATTCTCATTTTCTGTGTGATGAGAAAGATTAAATAGCAGTTCCTCAGTTACTTTCTCAGTACTAGGCCTGAATTCACAGACATCTGTTTCTACCATTTTTTTCAATCATTCACCAGCCTGAGAGATCCTACAATTTTTCTTCATTGAAATGTTTCACATACTTCTTAGTGTTCTCATCAGCTTCCTTTTACACCTCTTCATAGTGAATTCTGCACCTTTCCAAATCTATTTCCCAGGCAATTACTACAGTTCCACTCAGGTATGAGGTACAGTGAGCTTTAGATGTGATGTTCTATCTTGAGGTTTTCCAGTTTTGTTTTATAGATAACGGTGAACACTTTGTCTCTCTTTTGGCTGCTATGGAGTAGAGCCCTGATGTTTGTCAAGGACTTACTGCAGTGACCGTTCTGTTCCCAGCTGAGGTAGATTCTGAGTTCCTGTCACAGTGTGCATGTTCACGTGCAGATGTGTTTTCCCAATATGTGCTGACCTGCATTTTTCAGCATGAATCTCTTTTGCCGTTTGTATTCCACAATCATTTACAAGGATTTCATGATGCTGTAACTCGTGGGGGTCAGTAGCTTTGTCCAGGACATGAATACGTATGAGTAGATCTCTTCCAGCTTTTCTATAAATTGAAGCTCCATGCAAAGAGATTGTAGGAAAAGAAAGTGTAGTTGGCTCTTTTTAATTTTTTTCCCCTTTGTTCTTTCAGACTTATGTAGACCTAAGGCTGATCCTGATGGCTGTTTAAAATCTGGTGTGTTTTTTCTGTTCCTTGATCGAGTTTTGGAGAATGCACTACACCGTATTCTGTATGTAGCAAGTATTTGGGGAAAGTAGCAGTCCTCAGTAGGAAAGTAAACATGGTGTGTCTTCTGCCTCATTTCCCTTAGTCCTGTTGCAATTACTGATGAACACTGCTTGCTTCCTCACCGTTTAGGAGAAAGGGGAGCCGGTCCCATCTCTGTGAAGCCGGGAGCGCTGCTGCGGCACAGAGGGACCGCGGCTATGCCGGCACTTCTGGTGCGGCGGCGCAGGGCTGCTGCGAATCGGGGGATGGTGGGGTACGGTCGCCGCTGCCATTGCTGACCTCAGGGTGGTGGCGGATGGGAGATTTAAACCCAGGTGGACAGGAGCGGAGCCACCGGCTCGGCAACGCGTTTCCGGTCTGCTGGCACCGGCGGAACACGGAGAGCATAGCCCGGCGTGTCCCGACGCCAGTGACGCGGACTCCTGATGTCAGAGTGGTGGCACCGGAACCCTCCTCACTGCCCAAAATAAAATAAAAAGTTCCCTTGTAGGGAAGGCAGAGCTGCGGCTGGGCAGCAGGTGCAGGGAGAAGCAGGGCTGCGTGGGACGCATCTGTGCTTCGGTGCTGCGCTGGCTTCTGAGTCCGTCCCTGCCCTGCACATCTTAGGAGCTGCTGCAAGAGCAGATCACAGAGCCACCTGCTCTTTTCGCCCTGCACAGCCGCTGGTCGCCTGCGCTCCTGCAGACAGCCCCAGCGGGAGACAGACCCCGGCTGCCCCCCACCCCATCCCAGGGCGGCCGGAACAACGCTCCCTGCTCGCACCCACTCTGGCCAGAAAAGCTCTGGAAAAATAAACCCCAAAGCAGCCCCTTTGAACAGCAGGGACTGTCCCAGCCTGTTCAGCTGCCGCTCCTGTCACACAGCACCACGGTACCCACGGCACCGCCCCGGTCAGCGCTGAACTCATTCTCTAAGCATCCCCCAGAGTCCTGCTCTGGAGAGGCGTGCCGCCTCTGCTGTGTTTGAACACAAGAGACACACAGCAGCAACCAGAAACCCCCATAAAAAATCCCAGCACAGACACAGCAGTGAAAGGACAGTGGCAGAAGGCTAGGCTCCTGCTCGGTTTTTCGGGGGCGGCGCGGTGCCGGCTTCCCGGCTACCAGCCGTGCCAATTTCTGTGTTCGGAAAAGATCCCTTCCTGGAGCTGGGAGGTGGCAAAATGCGTTTGCTCCACTTTAATGAGGCGTTACAGAGGGAGCCGCGGATTCCAAGACTCGCTTGAGGAGGAGCAGACCCAACAGCCTGCGAGTAACGGGGATCACTGCAGTATGCAATTTAATAAAATAAAAAACCACCTTTTTTTCCTTTATCCAAATGTGAATGCTGTGTGAACTTTCTCACTCACTCGTCTTTACATAGTCCCTGCTCTGAGATTGAACAAACAGCAGAGTTCTGTGGCACTGTTGCACTCTTAAGGAAAAGCAGATGGAAAAACCTAAAAATGCTACAAGTAACATATTTTTGCCTTCATTGCTTCATCCAGACTTGAGAAATTGGCTTAAAATTCCTTAAACTCTTTTCCTTGGTTAATACATAATGAGAGTTCCACCACACTAACCTTTTGTTGTTTTTAAACTTTTGCCAGGACGGGAGCAGTTCCATGGCCTTGGGTCTATGTACTGCAGAGGAGCAGCTGCTGTGATCCTCACGTACGATGTGAACAGCCTCCAAAGCCTGACAGAGCTGGAAGAAAGATTCTTGGCATTGACGGACAGTGCAAGTGCTGACTGCATTTTTGCTGTTGTTGGAAATAAAGTTGACCTCAGCGACGACTGCACTTTACCACTGGATGAAAATAGACCTGAGAAGTCTGTTGCCAACTGTGGCTCGAAGGTGCGAAAACAAGTTCGTGCAGAGGATGCAATTGCGCTCTACAAAAAGATACTAAAATACAAGATGTTAGATGAGAAGGATGTGCCAGCAGCTGAGAAAATGTGCTTTGAGACCAGTGCAAAAACAGGATACAAGGTGGACTACCTCTTTGAAACTGTGTTTGAAATGGTAGTCCCAATAATTGCACGGCAGAAAGCTGAGGGGCCACCACAAACTGTAGACATCACGGACTACAAGCCAGTAAAAAGGACAAAATCAGGTTGTTGTGCCTGAACCATTTACATGACATAAGAAAACGGGAGGGATCGTTTCTTCTAGTAAAATAAGGAGTAAGAAGTGCTTGCAGTTCACCAGAAAGGAAAAGTCAAAGAATAAATAGACTGAAATGGTGTATGCAAAAAAAAAAAAAAAAAAAAAAAAAAACAAATCTGATCATTAAAGGCTTCTGGGAAGCTCTGTGAATAAAAATGGGAATGCAAGTGAAATTATGGAGTAAGACTTGCCAGTTTTCATGGGCTCTGAAGACAAGTGGTGTGTTAGCACGATTGGTAGTGACAATCATTTGGACAGTTTTGAAGGAGTCTGATTTTTAGTAACTTGCCATTTCATGTTGCATATAAATGACCTGTCTGTGTACTCTTGATAGCTTTCATATAATTATCATCTTTCCCCTTACAATTTGAACTTTGGAAGATTGAACATGTGGTACTTTTTTACTCTTGAGAAAAAAAAAATCCAGGTATAATTTATATTTGTAGCTAATAAATCAATTACAATATTTTTATGTCAGAGATGATAGTGTGTAAATCAGAAGCTGAAATATTAAAATCACTGTGGATATGTACTATTCACTTGGAGACTTTATTAATGCGAATTCTCTTTCCATAGTAATAAGCAGCATCACAGCGCTTGCTGCTGTAATTGCAAGTTGCAGGAGGAAGTTTTTTTGGTTAATTTTGTCTTGTAATTCTTTTTAATGTAGATAGCAAAGTGTTTTTTGGGGGAAGAAAGCCGTCTATTTTGTCTGCATTTTTGTAAAGGCCTCTTTCTAGTGCCGATAGGGATAGCACTGCATTGAGTTCCTGTGTTCTGTCGCCCTTCCCACTCCTCTTTAATTGTGCTTAGGCAGAAATGCAACTTTGATTTTTATCAGCTATGCAGGACATTAGCTACTACCTACAGTAGCAATTACCTCTACCTGGAGGGAAGTGAAAACTGGTGTCTTCTGGTGTGAAACTGGTTAATGGAGGAGGAAGGGAAGACAAACTGCTTTTTGTGAAGTAAAAGGCTCATGAAGGAGCAATAATGAGGGTATGTGGCTTCTCTCCTGACTGCAGTAAAAAGTAGGGGCTAATGCTTAATACAGCTTGTACAGCTCTCGGCTGCAATGTGACCCAGGAGCTCACACCGAGCTGTGACCAGAGTGAAGAACTTCTCATTTTTAAAACAGAACCCCCTCCTCAAAAACCCCCTACTTCTCCCTGAACGAACCAAACAATAAACCCCGAAGATGCAGCTTGCATATACAGTATTCAGTTCTGCAAATTCTTGTGTGGGGATTCCTTCATCTTCCTTTGCACACTTCTGGCACAATTTTCTAAAGCTAAAGGGGTTAGTTGTTACACTTTGTCATTGCCTTTCTCTGTCCTACCCAGGTCACAGTTGTTAGTACATGAGAAGACATTTCTTAAGTCAGTAATGAATTAAATTGTTACTAAGTGTATTTAAAGCCTTTTTCCCCAGAAGTACATCCTCTTGAGCAAATTGCTGCAGATTAGCTGCTTTATTTTCTGCTTTCAAGTTAATTCACAGTACATATGTAGTGGGGAAGAATAGCTTGACCCGCTGAACATTAAATAACCACTGAACATTAAATAATAGAATCATAGAATCGTTTGGGTTGGAAGGGGCCTTTTAACGTCATCTAGTCCAATGCTCCATGCATTGAGCAAGGATGTCTTCAACTCAATCAGTTTGCTTAGAGCTCTGTCTATTCTAAACTTGAATGTTTCCTGGGATGAGACATCTATCACCTCTCTGTTTGGGCATCCCGCTCCAGTGTTTTACCTCCCTCATTTAAAAAAAAAAGGAAAAAAAAAAGTCTTCCTTATATCTAGCTTGCCTCTAACCTCTCCTGGTTTAAAACGGAAAAACTACTTGCAAATGTAACATTCCAACATTTTTAAGGTATAAATATTTGATTTATATGATAACTTAAGGAATTCATACAGTCTTTCTAAAAGCTCAGACTTGCATGTTTTCACCAAAAGAGATGACACGGAATCCAGTCTTGTGTGCTGTGCTTTTGCCCTTAGGGCTACACTTGTCTGGCATGATGTTTGTGGCTTTTTAGTGTTCCTGGCTATTTTTGGTTCTTTGAGAAATGTCTGGTTTATGATGGATTGTCACTCTACCAGCCTGTGAGAGATCATGGGGTTGCACAGTGAAACCCGGCAAGTTGCATAATACATGGGAGCTATTGATGAGAGGTGATGAGGAGATCTGGATCATGCTAGCCCCATTTCTTTACTACTTTCTGAAATCAAATTCTACCTTCAAGAAAAAAATGTGTGGGGTTTGATGTAAGATTTTATTTATTTATTTTTTAAAATATACTGGTAATTTGAACTGATGTAGCTGAACTCCATTTTTACAGCCCAGTATTGATGCTCTATCTGCTGCAGTGGTGCCTGTGCATGTCTGNCTTCACGTCTGCAAGCATTATTAGAGAGCGCAGTTCAACCCTCAACACTGAAATTGCACAGAATTTCTGTTTAGTGGTGCTGAGGAGTTTTTTTTGTTTTTTTGTTTTAACAGCATAGAGAAACAATACAATATGGCTGTATCCTAACATGAATTCATTTATTTCCCTGTTGCTTCTGCAGATGCATCCTGACAAAGCACAACTGCTAAAAACATCTTCTTGCCACCTGCCCCACATCCTACATAGTTTTACTGGAATAATTCATCATGGCCTACTGCTGGGGAAGAGCAGTGGAGCTGCAGAGCAGGAACTGGCAGCACAAAAGCACATTTGTTCTAACTCTTTTTGCCTTAAGAGCCTCACAGCCTGACAGCTGATGTACTTGTGGCATAGCAGCTGCAGGCTGGGCAGCCCAGTGTGCTGGGCCAGTGCTGACAGCGGCTGTGCCATGCACGGGTTCAGTGCATTTGTGCACCCCACTGGCTGCAGCACCTTTTCCTCCCTTGCTCTGAGGTCGTTTTCCCCAGTAACAACCTCGCTGTGTTGCCTGGAGCCAGTGGTACTGCTGAAGCCAAGGGAAACCCTCCCCACCAGGACTAATGAAGGCAGGTGACGGCATGGACCAGGGACTCTGCCTGCCCTGCCTTGGAAGGGTAACTCATTTGACAAATACTAATGTTCCCCCATTCTCTCCCTCTTATGTCTGGATTATGTGAAGTGGTTGGATAGTGAAAAAAAAGTTATTTTTGGAATGTAAGCTAGAGGCCCGCCTGTGCCTGAGGTGATGGCTGGGCCAGGCTGTGACCCACGGGGGAGGGAAGGATGGCAGGGTGAGCAGGTGAAGATCTGTGCCAAGCTGGTTCGGAAGGATCTATCCTGCTCCCTGCCCCTCACAAGCACTGATCATGCAAGCCTGAGGTTGCCATTGGCCCTTGACAATGCCAACAAGGCTGCAAGTCTTGTAGTTGCCACAAAAGGAGCCAGAACCTCCTCAGTGCCCATGGGGCTGGCAGAGCTGCTGAGCTGCCTGCTTTGGCTTAGGTACATTCTTGCCCACATCACGGTGGGAAGCCCCCTGCCTGTTTTTCCTTCTCTGCTTGTGGGTCATGGGGTGCAGTGATGTTACTTCTTCCCTTTGTCCAGTATGTCTTGCATCATCGTGTGGGGAACAGCTGCGGGCCAGACCCTCACTCACCCTCAGTGGGGCAGGGGGTGCGGCTGATTCCCATCTGGTTACAGGGGCAGATCCTGCCTGGACTGGGGTGCTGTTGGCAGTGACCCTTCAGCCTCTCCCCTCTCCAGGCAGCAATTGGACACCTTCTGTGTCAAGGTCGTGTTTACTGCTTGCTGTTTGCTAATTTTCTATTTCTGGAAGCTGTGGACAAGCCCAGTCATGTAGGGTGTGAACAAACTTGGCTGATTTGGTCTTTGCATTCTGAGGAACTAACTGGTGTCAATTCATGTTGCTATATTGACTTCATTATGTATGTATTGATATACTGATGCACTATTACCTACAGAAGGGGAATATGCATAATCTCATTTACCTTCTCCAGGATTAAAGCATGTTATACTTCAGCATGTTTTCAAACATGAAAGTATAGGATCACAGAATATTCTGCCTCCCTGGCAGGAATCGAACCCCCAGTCTCCTGCATGAGAGACAGGAACATTCACCACTATGCTAAAGTGGATTTTTTCCAAATAGCACACTGTGAAGCAAAAGATTTGATCAAATGGAGGCAAAACACTTGTGTTTTTTACACCCTAGGCTGGAACACTATAGTTCATTAAAAAGACTGTTTTGTTTTGCTGTATCTGAGTTTTTCCTATACAGTCAAGTCTCCTATATTGCGCACCCGCGGTCTTATTTGGGACCCACACACCCTGACTTCCCCCGCCGTCACCTGCGCCCCGGCTGCCGCCCGTGCTGTCCCCACTTCCACCGCTGCCCATTCTGCTGCCCGGGCTGGCACTGCGGCCGCTGCGGCTGCAGCAAGTTGCACATGCGCAGTTGCGAAATGGGTCTCCTACCCTGCTAAAAAATCATGCCGTGAAGATCAGAAGCCGCAATATGGCAGGCGCAAAGTACAAGAGGGACGACTGTATAAGAATGTTTTAGCTTCCTGAAAGTTGATTCTTGAATTGTGCGGAATTGTGCAGTGGTTTCAGATCTTGAAGATCATCTTCCAACCCCTGAGTCATGGGCAGGGACACCGTCCAATAGACCAGCTTGCTCAGAACCCTATCCAGCCTGTCCTTGAACACTTTCAGGGATGTGGTGTCCACAGATTCTCTTCCTCATAGTAACAAATTCCTTATTTCTGTCCACCCTAAATCAACCCTCTTTCAGTTTAAAACTGCTGCCTCTCGAATTGTTACTACAGGCCTTGGTAAAAAGTCCTTCTCTATATTGCTTATAAGTCTCCCTTTAGGTACTGGGAGGCTGTTATAAAGTCTCCCTGAGGCGTTCTCTCCAGGAGAACAAACCGAGGTCTCTCAGCCTGTCTTCATTGGAGAGGAAGTAAACTTGCAGCTAAGAGACAGTTCAAGTAAGTCAGTTCACAGGTTCACAGGTTATTCTGAGTTGGAAGGGACCCACAGGATCATCTAGTTCAACTCTCAAGCGAACGCCCACCCAGGGATCAGGCCCACAAGCGTGGAACCATGGGCACCACACTCCATCCATCCAAGCCTCCCACCAACTAGANCAAGGTCCCCCTGAAGGGCCCTTCTACCCTCCGGCAGCTCAACATTTTCCCCCGGCTTGGTATCATCCACAAACTTGCTGATGATGGACTCAATTCACTTCCATGCAGTGCTCCAGATGAGCTCAGGAAGTGAAATCCTCTCTCCGCTGTGAGTATTCCATGCACTTGTGTGCACAAACTCTCTCCCATTCTCAAAGAAGTGATTGCGCAGGCATTGGAGAAACACAGCTGTGAGTACACAGAGCTGAGGCACATGATGTACACAAGTACAGAAGTTCAAGCCTGCTTGGCGACTTGAGGGGTTTCATGGTTGGTTTGTTTTTTCCCACACAATGATGGTGTGTTCAACTCAATGCTGTGTTGGTAGCGCTCTGAAAAAATTTAAGAACAGCCTATGTGAGTGAGGAAAACTGGAGGGGCAAAGCAACTGTTGGTGGAAAACCTATGTGCTATAGTTTTTTGTACAAAAAAATCAGCTTCATAGGAAGATTAGGCAATATATTACATAGCTATGAAAATCCAAATACTTTGCTTTTTGTTGTTAACATAAATGGTTTTTAGAGATTTGTACAATCTCTACTTGCATTCTTCTACAACACTGTGTTGCATTGCCAGAGTTGTGTGCTGTACAGCATGTGATCATCCACAACCACTGATGTCTAGCAACAACCTGGAAGTTGTCTGTTCCTGACTATTTGTTACTGCCACATGTAATTTAAAAGAATTCGGAAAAGTGGAATAGATTTAGCTCATGTTGACTGCAATGTTTTCAGTTTTAAATGTTTTAACTAGCTGAAACAAATACTGATGTGGTAAGTTTGTTTAGGGGCTGCCTTTCGGAGCTACATTGTGGCCAGAGAATTCATTTCAAGCTCAGGTAATTTCTCTGTTTATAGATATATCTAATTATATGTGCAACTAACAGTGTGCTAGTGAAGTACCAGAAGGGAGCCTACAAGAAACCTGGACGGGGACATTTTACAAAGACATCTAGTGCCAGGATATGGGGGAATGGCTTCAGACTGAAAGAGAGTAGGTCTAGATTAGATACAGCTATACCCCCTCCTTCGCGAGGAAAGGGACAGGCCAAGGCCGTCACGAAATGTTAAACATGCAAAGAACTGCAGGTTGTTAATATGCATGCGGGCCACGCCCATTGCCACACCCCCTGGAACTCCAGGGCTCTGTGGAAAATTTTCCACTACTTCCCGTGGTCTGTCTCGGCACAGGCAAGCAAAGGGAACCGTTTCTCATCGGCTGCTGTGTGACCATGTGAGCTCGCAGCCCGAACCCCGTGCCGCTCCCCCCACCACCTCCCGGCCTGGCCCCAGTGCTCACACCGACCCTGAGGGACACGCGCCAGCCCACGCGTGCTCACCCCGCCTCCGCGGCGGGGAAGGGGTGTCCCTGAGCTCTGGTCAGCATTCTTGGAGCCTGGAAAAACCTTAACTTTGCAACACTGCAACACCCCATGCCCTTATGGCGAGGGGGATGCATTGGTATGGGAGTTTCTTTCCCTTTAACATCCAACAGTCCCGGTAGAGGCAGCGCTGCCCAGGTTTTGACTGCGCTTTGAGTAANGCCATTGCGAGCCCCCCCCCTACAGGGCGGGGTGAGTCCCGCCCCACAGCCACCGTGGCACTGCCCCTCGGCAGAGCAGAGTCAATTGCGCATGTCTCAGCCAGCTGAGCTCGCGGACCGCTGAATCATTTGCGAGAAAATTGCTTCGCAAATGGGCGAGGTTGTGAAGGAGAAGTCGCGATACAGAGAGGATTCACTGTATTAGGAAAACAAATCTTTACTGTGAGGGTGGTGAGTCACTGGAATAGGCTTCCTAGAGAAGCTGCGGATGCCCTGTCTCTGGAAGTGTTTAATGCCAGGTTGGATGAGGCTCTGAGCAGCCTTGTCTATTGGAAGGTCTCCGTACCCATGGCCAGGGGGTTGGAACTACTTGATCTTTATGGTCCCTTCCAATCCAAACAGTCCTATGATTCTAGGAACTGTAACTTAATTAATATTTTATATTTCTTTGTGGAGGTAGCACTTATTGAGTTTGGCAAATGTAGGTTTCCTAAGCATTGTGGGTATGAATAATAGGTTGTTTTATTCTGCAGCATCACAGTTCATTGGCTTAAATTTTTCTAACAACACATGAAACACTATTTTAGTTCTTCAGCTTAAGCATGCAATTTTAGACACATAGTTCCCTCTTGGATCTTTTTTGGTGCCATGAAATAAATAGGTGTATTCCTGCTTGAAGAGCTTGCGTTTCAGTGGGGGGACTTTCTGGCAGTGCTTTTCTAGCTCCTTAGGTGCAAACAAAGTAATTCAACAGAGCAGTCCATATACACTGTATGGAAAACCACAGTTTATGAAATAGAAATCATCAACAAATAAAGGTGTAGAAAAACCCCAGGTTTTATTTATGATACAGTGAGAATGGAATTATAAAAGCCAAGAAGCACCTGAAGCAGGAGTGAAGTGAGCTATTGAAAAAATCAACTGTCATTGCTGTAAAAGTCTCTTCTTCCACTTTAAACATTCAAGTATATAATCAGATTACACAAATAAATTTTCACGTGATATTTTTTTTCCCTACTCCCTTACAATGGTGACAGAAAACTTTGGCCTAAATTGCTTCTTTCTAAAAAAGGACAGAGCCAGCCCTTCTGGCCATTTATCAATACTTGTCAATGGGAAATGATGGTGCCAAACAAATGCCTTGCTTCCTTCTCCGTTGCTTTTGCAAGGATGGCTGTGTGGAAGTTGGGATGGTGGTCATCCCATTGCCACACGTCCTCAGCTGCCAAGACAGCATGCCTTCAGCCCGCCAGCTGGCAGGTCCGCACGTTCTGTGTTTGAAAGTCATGTGGCATTGAGCAATGCACTCTCCTGCAAAGCCTACCCTGTGTACAATTGCTGCTCCAACACTACGTGGCTAAAATCTACTTGTGGCTTAATTTCAGAGGGGAAAAGCTACAATGAAAAAAACAATTGGTGCTGCTGCTGGGTGGATGGTCTGACACACATGAAATGTCCACAGCATAGTGGAACAAGAGATCCTTTAACCTGGGGTATGTCTAGAAAAAAACCCCATCAAGCTTATAAAATAAAATGGTGATCTTCCTAACCAAATAGGAAGAGTTGCATTTTATGGTCACTGTTTCTACAAGGCCTGTGGGCTTCTCTGCTATTGGCAGTGGTTAAGTGCTACAGCATGGTGAGTCTTGAACAAATAGAATAAAAAGATGATTGCTTTTTATGTGTTTGAAATGCCCAAGCATAAAGTACTAAAAGTTAGCTCTCAATGCTGGACATAGTGTTTTGGACCATAGTATGTTTTCAGTATTTTTCAAGGGTTTAGCACTTTGATCACCTTATGTTAATTTACGGAACTGCAGCAGTTAGTGTTTATGTTGTGACAAATGCAGTAAATAGAAAGATACAATATATTCTGTTAAAGTAAATGCAGTGGGTATCTGCCCAAGGTAACCATTTATTATTGAAGGGTTTTTTGTGTTTCAGTGATGCAAATATTTCTATCATTTGGCAAATGATGTAGTGTTAGACTAGCAAAAAATGTGTATATATACTGCATAGTAGGAGAACAGCACTATATCTGTGTGTTAGACTTAATTTGCTTTTACAGAGAACTAAAATTTATTTCCATTCAGCTTTTGAGGTAATAAGTTAAAAAAAGCACCAACATGATTTATTCAATTGTCTAACCACCATAGAAGGCCTCATTGTACAAGAACTACATGATAAGGTATTCCTTATACTGTGAAAGACTTCTATAAGTTTTTCATACAGACTTGACATCTGCTAATATGGCTTCGGATGAGTCCTGCCTTGAGTGTGTCTGCCGAGGGCTTGCTTTGGAAGGGTTGGTCGATGGTAGTGAGCCAGAAGCTGTATTTGTTTGCAAAGTAGTGACAGTTTCCGCGTGCGCCGTTGCATTCGATGAAAGGAGTTGCTCTGAAGTCTTCCAGGCAGCTCCCAGGAGAAACTAGAGACTGTCCTCCACCTTCATCACCAGCAGCAGTGTGCTAAAGGAGACAAGGAGGGCAGCATTCAGATGCAACCTCAGGCAATCCTGTCATAAATTTACATGCACAAAGAGAGAGAAAGCACTGTATATGCTCCTAATTCTTGTCTCCAGAGCAGAAAGTCAGCCAATTCTGCAACTGTCTAAGGGTCTAGCTGTGCCATAATTATACGAAGGAGCTAGCTTATATGCTGATGTCACCTTAAAATCTTCTGACAAACTTCTATAGCTAAGATTTTTCACTGTTGAAATTCAGAATTGGAGAATCATTTAGGTGGGAAGGGTGTACTGGAGGTCACTTCAATCAGTCCCCTGCTCAAAGCAGGGTCAACACCAAAGTTGCCTTCTGGTGCTTCAGGGCACTCTTGAGTTGCTAATACCTCTAAGGATGGATTTTCCACAACTCCTCTGGACAGCTTGTTCCTCTGTTTTATTACCATCCCTAAGAACTTTCCACCATATATATCTAACTTGAATTTCTCAAGTTAGAAAGTCTGTCTTGCTCTACATAGCACATGAGGAGCACTGTTGAAATAAAATTGTCTTCTATACAATCATGCATGTACACACCACTCAACTGTTACCTTTGACAGATACAGTGATAATGAACTGAATGTTACTTCTGTCACAGACATTGCTAATGACACAGGTGTTTATCCCTTTAAGAGCTATACAGCTGCATTTTTAGGTGATGCTGATGAATTTCGTTAGAAATTGAAAGAATCTACAATATAAAAGAAAGCAGCTGGAAAATAAAGTTGTTAAATAGTTTTGTAAATAGTTTTGCAGGGACAAATCTGAGCACATTCAAAGGGTTTGCCTGCCTATATTCTAACAAACACCGTACCATGAAAGTGCAAGCTGTAATTGGCTTGGTTTATGCTGCAAGAGACCCACTGTGTTAGGTAAGTAAGAGAAATGATCACCTTTTATCAGAGTAAAGAACTGATCTCTGGCTGGTGTCCTATGGTGCTGAGGTTTAGATAGTTGTGGGCTTTTAAAAAAAAGCTCATAAACAACAAATCTCTCCTCTCCAAAGGCCCTCACCTAAACCTTGTGGCCTGCCGTCTTACAAACTGGCAAGATATGCTAAGCTATGAAATTCAGGACCAAAACCATTCTAGCATCCCTCTAGAAGAACAAAGGTGGTAAGAAGCAGCATAAAAACTATTACAACTTTAAGTCCTCTGCAGTTGGAGCTGGAAAGCAGTTAGAAAAACTGCTCATGCTATTTGAGCCCTGGCTTGGGATCAGACCCACTTGGCAACCACTTGCCAGGATAAGCATTGGTATTTCTATCTGTGCTTGGTGTACAAGCTCCAACTCTATGCTTACAAGCATCTCTTCTGATACTGACTCTGGTCTTTCATCCTTTTGCAATGCTTACCCCACTTGTATAGGTGCCCCCGCTACATGAAAACTTACTGACTTCTACAGTTGTTTGGGCAGGAGTTTATGCTGACCATGTTGTACCTCACAGGTGAACGAGGTGACAAATTTAAGCCGAGGAAGTAAAACAGTATGTACTCTGAGATAACCACAAGTGTGCTGTACTCATTTCACAGCTGCCTGAGAAGCAAAAATGTGTATACCAAACACTTAATTTGCTCCAAAAGCTAGCTGGGAAAATGTGAACTCGTCTCACTGTGTGTTCCACAATGCTGACAGACTTTGTTCTGGCAAAATGTTATTGCTAAGGTGACAACTTGGCTCTTAAAAATGTTCAGTGTTTACACAAGGTTTTGCAAACATTTAATTAATACTTGGCATTCTTTTGAAGTAACTATGAGATTGGTATCAGGGCTTTTTATGGAAGCATAAGAAAGGTAAAAAAATTTGACCTGCTCTCTAAAAACAAGAGGTATATTTCCTGTAGATAATAATTTCAGATTTTCCTTTTACCTTATTTTCTGAAAAAATTAAGTTTTTGGAGTTTGACATACAAATGGTTTGTGGGTAAGATTGATTATTGTTATTCTAGGATACTTCAGGATTCAGCCCAGGCTTCAATGACTTAACAACATGGGCACACTGTTGCAAGTTTTGACTCTCATGTACATCAAGAAAATCAGAAAAATGAGCATCTGTCAGGCCATTCCCTATCATTCTAGCTGCTCTTTACCATGTTAGACCCTCCAGTGCTCACATGATTTCTCTGTATGGTTGTGAAAGAAAAGAAGGTCAGGCCCTTCAGCAGGTCTTCTGCTGCACCCCTAGCACTAAGTTTTTCTGTAACATCTCATTTCCAAAATATAAGATTGTAAGATCTAAGAAATCCCATAAGCCATGGGATACACAGCTCAGCTCTTACTGTCATCAGAGATACAACACGGAAGCTTAATTTTAAAAACAATCAGAGGCTGTCTCTCTTACCAGACTAAGTGAAAGATTTTGGCTTCTAAATGTTCAACCAAACATCTATGATTTTTAAGTTTCAAAAAGGGGAGAAGTTTGTTGTTGTTTTGTTGGGGTTTTTTTGTAGACCAACTTCTTAAAGTAGCTCCCAATCTTTAGCTGCAAAAATGTTTTGTAGCCTATTGTTGCACCTCAGCACAATTTTATCTGTTAATGCACAGCTTTTTTTTTCTGCTCTGAAGCTTTAAGTAAGGTCTCCAGATACTATTCTAACAAGAGACAATTTTCTCTGAAATTCACAGAAATTTTATTCTTCCTCATCTGCTTCCTAGAAGCTAGGTTTGTAGCTCCCTGGTTTCCCAGTATAATGCATGGTTTTGATCTTGCTGGCTTTAAAGAGGAGCAGCCTTCCTTGTATCTACGACTCAAATTTAAAACCCAGTGCGGCACAAAATGTGACACTTGAGACCAAATACCATAAGGAAGGAATATCCAATCCACAAACTGCGCCAGCCCTCAGGACAGTGAGGAATAGAAGCTTCTTGGCTATGGACAGCAATTGCCACAGCTGGGGCCTCACAAACTGAGCAGCGGCTGATATATGGCTTAATGTCGTCTTCTGCCACAGGCATCATTGGAAGAGGTGCTGTAGTTGAGAGCCAGTAGGATTTATCATTTCGACTTGCATAATAACAAATATCCCCAGGATTACAGTAGAGGAATGGCATAGTACTAAAACGAGACAAACATGAGCCAGCCAGCCCTGTTAAAAAAGAACAAGTAAAAGAAAGCAATCATTCTCACAGAAGACAATGCACATTTTCAGTTTCCTGCTCTTTCCCAAACACCTGTCAGTAAAACCTTGTGGTCCAGAATGTTTCACTGGCTTTACAGGTTCCCTTGAACAACATTAATGACTTGCAGGAGCTCTCTTGGGGGCACTCTATGAAGACACACATTTTTTATCTTCTCTTTTTGGCATTTCCTAAGGCTGTTTGCTGAAGTCCCAGCTTTTGGAATTCAGGCTGCTGCCAGCAACATCTGTACATACCTAGATCCTGGTTGTGTGCCTTTTCTTGTCCTTCAAAATACAGTAGGCTGTATCCACTCCAGAGTTTGTTCATGCCAACTGGGCACATTGGCTCTTGATCAGACTGGCTGTGCTTCACCAGCAGGTAGCCCATGCTAACACTGCGACCTGGCATGCCTGGTGGCCCAGGGCTACCGGGGCGGCCTGGCTGACCTTAGAAGAGAGGGGAATAGAAAGAGTACAACTTAGTTCGTGCTCCCACAAGTGATCTGATGCCAGCTGATATTCCAAGTAAGCTGCTGATGAACAGAGCTTAATTGCATGATGACTCATCTTAGGGTAAGTTATTGTCAAAAGAGCTGCAGTTATAGGATTATAGCAGTTGTTTTTGAAGTAGATTGGTGCTTCATCAGGCTCTCTGGTTTCTAAGATGACATTATTTCATGTCAGAGGTAGGGAGAGTCACAAATAAAACTCTGATGAATTTGAGCATGTTTTGTACAATACAAATTAAAAATGTTTTCCCTTTAAAATATTTTATCACTCCAAGATTAACCAATGTTGTTTTGAATTGTTTGCATTTGATTCATACACTAGAAACTACGGTCTGCAAATACCTTTTTCTCTGTGTACTTAGCTAATTAAGATAGTAGTAATTCTGCTCTTTGCTTAGATAAGGACACAGGTATTTCTTTTACAAATACGTTCCCTTAAACTTCTTTTATCCCAATATCACCTAGCCATTAATCTAATTAATTTCTATGAATTTAACTGAAATTTATTGTAAAAATAGTGCTTTAAGATAACTGCTAACAGCTAGTTAGTTGTCCCTTGTGAAGTATCTGTAAAGACAGAACCCTTCCCTTCCCTTCCCTTCCCTTCCCTTCCCTTCCCTTCCAAGACAGAGCAATTTATTGCAGTGAAATGGGAAAGAGGAAAGAAGTGCCATCTCTTTCCAAGTGATATCTCTTACCTTCAAATCCCACTGGACCCTGAAATCCTGTTCCTCCTTGTTCACCTCTGGAGCCAGGAGGAGCTGGAAAGCCACCTCTGCCCTGGAATCCTGACTCTCCAGGTAAACCTCTGGAACCTTGCACAAGAATGGTTGTAAGCACAGTGACTGCAGAGATATCAACATGCTACCTACTTTGCTAACAAGCGCTGGACTTGTGTACATTTGGTCCTATCTGCCAGGTTTACTGATTTACATTAAAGGCAGTTTACTAATTTACACTATGGTGCTTGCTCTGGCAAAATGCACTAACTTCACTGGAAAAGGTTCCTGGGATCAAGTCTACATGAACCCCACAACCTTCACTCTTAGTACCACTCATCTCTGATGAGCCTCATAGCAAGATGTGCACTGCACCGGGTCACCAGCACTACATTATTCCCTGGGATGACAGTATTCCCACAAGGATGTGCACATTTCCACCAAAGACATTCAATCTTGATTTGAGTGAGATCTGTATCTGATGTTGCTCTGGCTATGTGAGCATTGTCCAGGTTTTCTCCTGTTTTGCTTATGTTCTGAATTTGAGGAGGAGGAGGGAAGTCCAAGCCCCAGCTTTGGAAGACCAAAAAAATTGACTCTCTTTTCTGTCTTACAGAATTTCAAGTAGAAGAGAGTTAAAGCAGTCATCTGGTGGCCTCACTCTGCTAATGGGAATTGAGCTTTCAGTCTGAGTGTGCAACCCCTACCTGGATCTCCTCGTGGACCCTGAGGTCCCGGATCTCCTGGACTTCCCTGAGGTCCTATATTTCCACGGGGACCTGGTGAACCTTGCTCAGCAACCAGCCTTGGAGGAAGAGGGGGCAGTCCAGGAGAGCCTGGAGGTCCCTGGAAGCCTGTGATTAGAAGCAAGATGAGATAGTTTGATTAAAAGAAAAACCCAGATACTCTGTATTTTTCCTTTATGTGCCTTAATCCACAGATAATATTGCTCCTACTTCGCTGCATATGTATGATGGAGACTATGGTCTGTAACTCATCCCTTTGGGTATAGCAGGGATATTATATTGGTTGAATGTATGGGATCTTCAAGATGAGACAATCTCCAAGAGATTGTGATAGTCTCCAAGAGATTATTTTCTCTTGGACAGAATGCAGACAAGCAGAAGAAAATGAATTATGCTACTGCTCCCTCATTTATGACACAGGAAGCTGGGAAATTCCACTCAAACAGTCAACAGCTCTCTGAAGTGCAGCACTATCATTTGGTGGGCTTCAAGAGACACAAATACATAATGGAGTGAAGGATTTTAAAGCGCTTTCTGAATATCCAGTATGCCTACTCTAGAGGATCAATTCAGATCAGAAACTCTTTGTTAAACTCCAAAAGTGACTCTGGTTTTGGAGTTGGCACCTCATACAATTAAATTGATAAAGGCAAAAAATTGACTATGCATGTTAAATTCAGGCATCTGCCCACTTGAATTTGCTAGGATTCACAGAGTTGTGCAGGAGGGAGAGGACTCTGGAGGTCACCCAGCCCAACCTACTGCTCAAAGCAAGGCCAGTTAGATCAGCTGCAAAAATGAGTGGTTTAGAAAAGAGTCACATATCTGACTATACTTACCAGTTACTCCTCTATCCCCCTTTGGTCCAATAGGTCCCAAATCACCTGGAAATCCTACTGTGCCCATAAAGCCGATGACACCTTGTTCACCCTTACGACCTTAAACGCAAAATGATAGGTGGCACTATTGCATGTCAACAGGTGGCATTATTACAGATCAAGTGGGTGCAAAAGTTGTGGTATTAAAGCTGCTATAGCATAGGGCGCTCCCCTGCTCCTGGTCCAAATCAGTATTTCTCATCCTTACCTTTTGGTCCGGGGAATCCAGGAATTCCAGGACTCCCTGCTAATCCAGGATCACCTCTGCTTCCCTTCGGGCCAATTTCTCCGATCATACCTGTTTGTCCACTTTCTCCTTTGCTTCCTGGTGGAGCAGGTATTCCAGGCTGTCCCTGTGGTCCTGGATAGCCTGTTCAGAGGACATGTAAGTTATAAACTGTTTATACTTAAAACCTGGGCATGGAGGAAAATAACAAAACTATCTAACTGTATCCCATCAGGTTTTATTGCCTTAATTTAAGGAGAGAGAATATATTTAACTCCCCAACAGACTTATTCAGTAATCCTGCCCCTGCTCTCACTCTGGCTTACCCTTATGCAGCAGTGGCAGAGGAATTAGAATGTGAAGGTCCCACACAGCAAGCACAGTGTCACCTCAAGCCAGATTTCAGCAGCAGTGAAGTGCCTGGTGAGACACAGCCTTCAATGCTATTCCTTCCCCAGCAAATGCCTCACTTCACTATGTGCCTCACAGAATCTCCTTGCATCATCCTAAATTCTCCAAGTAACTAGAGAGCAGTCAGAGAGCAGCAAGTACCTGACTCAGTGCTAGGTGGTAAATAAGCCAAGGAGTTACTGTTCTGTGTATTTTAGTGCTTCAGTTGAACACCTGGAACTGAGTAAGTACTTCATGCTGTCTTGGGAATTATGAGAACAGCTTCATCTTCTGGAATTTCATGTTGCCTGAATCTAAACTGGCAGGTTTCTCTTCAGTTACCTCCACTTCTTACAAGACATTTAGACTTTGTTTATGAGGAGGGAGTGAATTACTCACTAGGTTTTAAGTGGGGCATCTCTTGTGCTGCCTGTTGAATTTGGATCACATATGGATACAAATGCAAGATGAATGCATAGGTGTGAGAGAGGCAGGCCCATGGCTGGGACTTTTAGAGGGAAGAGCTAATGCTTCCCAGTGTAACTTAGCTTGTGTGGTCATTTCACATCGGGGAATTCTGTAAGTGATTAAGAAAATATTCCATAGACTTGTAAATCTGCCACAGACATTAGATTTTAAAGTGGTAGATTAGCATAGTGAGTCCGAAAGTTCTTAAGAGAATTCTGGATTATTAAATCTGTTATTTGCATGACAATCAAACCTTTCCATCAGGACAACCTGGAGGAACTGCCTTTGGCTTTCAAGAGATCTGTCCCTATTACCTTATGTACCATTAGTTCTGTCCAACAATTATTCATACATTTTAATGTTGTGTTTAATATGGCTATTTTGCTGAATCGACACAGAAATAACAATGATTGCTGTTGCTTACCCAGTACTTAATCTTCTCTTGTAGTCTGAGGGCACAACCTTATACTTAATCTTTTATTATTGTCTGAGGGCAACAAGGTATGAATTACCTGGTACTCCATCTAAACCTGGGGAGCCTTTATCACCAGGATATCCTGATATATTTGAAATCCCAGGAGGGCCTGGAAATCCATCCTGCCCAGGAATACCAAATGGTCCTGGGATTCCTGAAAGGAAGAGAAAATATAATCAGTACTGCAAGGAAAATGCACAATTACAATTTAAAGAATTAATCTTAGAGTAAGTATAAAGAATGGGATTTTCAAAATGGAAAATACCTGCAGTTCTCACTGATTTTTATTTTATTTCTTCAGAAGATATTGAAGTTTTTCTTAAAAGAACCAAATACTAGTTCTCTGTCAAAGCTCCCTGGATAGTTAATTTCATTTTACTGTGTGGAATGCTAATAATCTTGTGTCTTCCAGGTAAAATATAAGAAGGTTAAAAAGGGGTCTGCCAGGGAAAAAAAGATAGGAAGTACTCAAAATATCCTAGGTATAGTGCAGCAGGCAAGAAAGCAATTTTTTCTTCTGTACCTGCAGAGTCAATGCTCACAGACACTTAGTGTTTTTTGGAGTCAGTTAAAACCAAAAGTTTGAATCCAAGAAGTTCTCTACAGATGAAAAAAATGTTAAACGGGCAAAAATCTGACCTACCAATAACAGATTATTCTTTTACGTAGATTTTAGCTGTGAGGAAGCCAAAAGGCCCTTTTTGTTTATTCATTAAAAAAAAAAGTAAAAATATTTAATGGTGACAAACAAATGTACGTTACCTCAGTGAGGTAAGCTGTTTCTTCCAATGCTTGATAATAAATCTCTGAACGTTAGTTGACATGGCACTGCATGTTAGTAACAATAAAGTGTAACACAAAAGAATAGGAATGAGCCATTGAACCAAGCAGGCAAAGGCAGTAAGTTTTTATATCTATGTCAGTCCTTAATCCTTTCAGAGCCAAAATGTTGGAAAAATTAAAAACCAACCAAACAAAACACCAAACTACAAAACCCGGTAGTTAGTTATTTGCATAATATTAGTCACAACCCATCCTGAGGTAAGTGCAGCCTGCTGCAGCAGGGTGGGTTTGAGCTGGAAGGCTGTATGCTTACACTGCATGAGGGGGGATGGTGCCAGCACAGCACTGTGCATGGGAGCAGAGACCCCGAGGTGTCAGCAGGACAGCTGAACACTGATGGACACTGAAGCTTTCAGGAGAAAGGTAAGCACAGACAGATTTGCAACAAAAAAGAAAGAAAGAAAAGTCACAGTGGAACCTGAATAAAAATATGTTTTGGGAGCTGATGGCTCTGGCATTTGCAGCCTGCTGCAGCTCAGTGGGTGCTACAACATGCTGCTACCATGGGGAAGGACCCAGGCTGTCCAGCACTGGGGAATAGACAGTGCTGTTTCTAAGGAAGTGAGCTGCAGCACAAGCTCCAAACAGTGACCTGCCCAACTGTGGGAGTTCTCCTATGCAACAGTATATGCAATACTGCATTTTGTGACATATCTAACACCCACAGCTGAAACAAATAACAAGTGGATCTCATTCTCTGCAATACAAACCTGGAACACCCCTATCTCCCTTCTGGCCCGGAGGTCCTCGGCTGCCTTCCACTCTGCTTGGTTCTCCTGCTTCTCCTTTGTCCCCCACCACCCCTGGGAAACCTGCAGAGCCGTACCCATCTGGACCTGTTGTGGAGTTGTTCAAAATTAAGAGGAAAGCTGAAATATTTCTGCAACGATATTTCTGTAACAATGCATCAGCATGACATTGCACATATATAGAGCATATGTATTTCCAAAATACATGAGTCATGTAATAGCTCATTGAAAAAAAAAAGGCTTATAATGGAAGAAAAAGGCCTTGAGACTCTAACTTTATAACAGGCAAGACATTATGATGTGAAGTTTTATTCTAATCCATCTGTGGGGCAGCACATTGTGTATGAAGTTGTTTGCCTGAGCCTACAATAATGAAGCAAATTCCACACTGGGCATTGGAGGACACAGTGAAGGAAGTCACATTACAAAGATCTCACCGATCAGACTTGGAGCCAACACAATGCTGTGCCTATGAACAGGCAGACTAAGAGTCTCACTTACCTGGTGATCCTGGCAAGCCCTTAGTGCCTGGTAAACCATGCAGTCCACCGATTCCTCTTAAGCCAGGCAAGCCTGTTTTAAAACAGCATTCATGATTATCATAATAGTTTTTATGAGTTTGTATAAATTCCTAGGCAAAAAATTCAAATGCTTGAATAAATACTATTCTGTGTTAAAATCTGATGTATGATATGCAAATTAATTATAACAAGCTTATTATGAAATACACCACACCATCATTTTGTGATTGGTAAATTTTGTTATTGTTCAATAAACTCATTACTCTGGAGATTTTTAAAAAATACAGATCTCTGACCCATCTAGTAGCATGGCATTAGTTTCAGTCTTGCTGCCATAGTTTCTTTAATACCTATTTAGTTTTCCAAAGTCCTCCAAACATGACAATTATGGCATAATTGTAGGCTCTAGATGTCTTCAGAAAAAATTCACTGTGTCATTTAAAAAATCCCAAGAAAATGCTAACAAAATGCTGCTGTTACTGTTGTTACAGGTAAAATTTATTCCATTCATTTGAACCTGTGAAAAGGTAAGCATGATGTTACAGCTATACAGGTATCTCTAATGAATGGCTGGAGCTCTGGAGGACAATTAAATATCAGAAAAGTAAGTGTCTATCTCTCTTTCCACTGTGTATAAAGGCAGTCTTCATAACTGTATTAGCTTAGCTTTGATGCAGAATCAGATAAAAGAATCTTACTAGAAGTAATTTCTGGCTGTAAGGTGGAAAAAAATCTGCTAACTTAATACATGTGTATTATGGAATTAAGTGGCATTTGATGAGATTCTGTATCCTGTGATACAAACATCTTCATTTTAAACTTCACTTGCATTTTGACGGCACAATTCTGTCTAAGTCATAAGTCATTTATTCTTGAAACCAGGTATTGTATCAATTCACAGATGTTGGACAAGTAAGTTGCTTGCTATGTAATGCCACATTAGGTATTCTCATACTATCACTACCCTTGCTGCATTTTAAATCAATTTTTTTTGTTTCCTGAAAACTCTCCTGGTTGAAGGACGTCAGCAGCAGTTAGAGTGAGCTGAGAAGACACCAGAAGCTATAAATCAGAAAGCAAGCACAAGTGTCTTTGTTAATGCCCCTGGACTTTATGAGGATTAAATGTTTAGTAAGGGAAATGCCACTCTGAACTGCAAAAGGCTTCTTTTCTTCTTCACCCCAAAGGAAAAACAGCAAGGGCTTACACTGGAACAATTGAATAGCTGAAGCTTTATGAATACCTGCTTGTCCTGGTAAGCCAGGCCAGCCAGGAGTTCCCTTTTCACCTTTGTATCCTGGTGTCCCAGTGCTTCCTTGCTGCCCTGGTGGGCCAACCAGTCCTGGCAAACCTGTGTGACAACAATAAATCATTGCTCATGAGTGTCCTCAAACCAACAGCCCAAAACATGGACTTGTGCTACCTTCATTGTCCCAGGCAACAAAATGAAGACTTTCCTTTTTTAATGTCATTGTATGACACTGCATTCCTTACTCAAGTGGAAAAAACCCAAAGGGAGCAAAGGTAGGAGAGATGAAGTATAAAAGAACAATTAATTACAAACTTCAGGCTTCTGGCAACCTCAGAAAGACAGTGGGCTCTTTCCATTAAAATGGTAACTTGACTTCTATTGCCAGTTACAGTAAGTGATTTCCTTTCTGTGAATCTCAGTTTCCCCTTCTGCCACACCTGTTTGGCTTTTCCAACTGTAAAGCTGATCAGACAAGGACTCCTTCCCAGTGAAGTACCTATCCAAAGTCTTCCTGTCTTGGCTGGAGTTTTTAAGCACTCTAATTAGGAGTAATATGGGAAGCAACTGTTCTAAAAGAGCATTTCTATGACATGTTCGTAAGCCTCAAGTCTTACAATCCAGCCACAGCTGAACCTGACTTGGCTTCTCTTGTAGCCAATGAGCCTGGCTCACCACAAGCTCTACAAATGTGTCCTGAGGAATACTGACTTCATGTATGGCAGAAGAGATTATTGAAAAGCCCAGTTCCTTGTAGCATTGCAACAATATTACAATACCTGAGTATGCCAATACAAGATTTGACTGGACATACAGCCACTATTAAAAACTGAAAACTGGTATGGTGCAGTTAGGCTTTTGACATTTCCTCTTAGCTTCTACTGTGAGTTCCACATCCTTGTCACTGCTCTTCACCAATTTACAGAATGATCAAAATATAAAAAAGGGAAATAATTTTTTTCTTTCTCTTCTTCAATTGTTTTATTCTTCAGAGTGTTAAAAAGAATATTTTACCTTCCTGTCCCACAGAGCCAGGGTCACCCAGTGTGCCCTTGAGGCCTTCAATGCCAGGGAACCCAGGATCACCACCTTCGCCTTTTTGTCCCACGCTTCCTCTTAGGCCTGGAAAACCACAAAACCAGAATATTCTTTTAATAAGCTTTATACAACCCTAAGTTAACAAACGTGAAATTTGCTACTGAATGGGTCCTGGTTATGCCTCACAAAGACATTCTTCTAGTCAGGACAGTTGCGTAATCTAGGAGACTGAATAGCCACCTGGCCAGACTATCATTAAATTTGTTTTTAGAAGTACTCCTGAAATTATGGAATATGACACTGATGTTCAAGTGTGCTGCATGTAGAGGGAAATTTTAACACATTACCTAACCAATCCAACCCAAAGTCTACCAGACTTTGCTACCACATCTTCCGTAATTACGGCCTGATATGGCTCTTTTTGTGATAAATGGAAAAAAAAATTATGTAGAAATGTTTACTGTAGTTGCATGTGATGTTTACTGCTATAACTATATTTTCAGTTGAAGAGGTAAATGTAGCACATATTAATTTCAATGAAAAAAGAGATGAACATCTCCAGGAACTGTCATGAGAGCAAAAATTCAAGAGCCAACAAAAGCCCATGGTAAAGTCCCCCTCCCCTCCTCTGTGGACTTTAGTATTGTGAAAAGAAATACATCCAGAGAGCAAATGTGAAATTGATACCTGTTAAACCTGGCACACCAACTTCCCCTTTAAGGCCTGGCATTCCTGGCAAATTTATAGTATCTCCTCGATCACCTTTTTCAAGCAAAAATGAACACATAAATACATAGTAAGACTTCAAACACTACTTCTTGTTGTTTTGAAGGAATTACAACTTCCAAGGCAAAATTCACCAATTATTATCTTTTCAGAATACAGGAGGAATAAGTTAAAGAAGGCAAAAAAAGTCTCTAGAACAGCCTCCCTCCCTGCCATCGATGGATTTATCCATGGACAGTACATGTTGCATGAAATCAACAGTATTAACCTTTTCATAGTTTCCCACATCTGCAATAACATTCTGTAAGACTCTTTAAGACTGAATATCCACTAAGATCCTTCAGAACTTAATGTCAAGTATTTGATGGGTAATGAATACGAAGAGCACCCAGATAAGAGAACAAACTCACCTAGTTCTCCATGTGAGCCAGGAGTACCGAAATGGCCTGAAATTCCTGGAATACCCTTTTCTCCCTGTCAGATGATTGAAAATGGGTATCAGTTAATGAGGCTGAGGATTTATTTAACCTTCCGAGCAGTGGAGTTTGGAAATATTGAAAAAAAGCTATTAAAGTAACCATTTTTAACTTTCTGTAGTACTTCACAGAGCAGCAGGTCAGTTAAGCTAAACCAGTACAAACCAAAGCTCAAGTTATGTTTGCAAAGTTTGAAATTGAGGATATGTCATTATGCATATATAGTGGTGAGCCCCTACACTGGTTTTGGCTGGGGTAGAGTTAATTTTCTTCATGGTAGCCAGTATGAGGCTGTGCTCTGGATTTGTGTTGATAACACAGGGATATTTTCATTACTGCTGAACAGCGCTTACTGAACATCAAGTCCCTTTTTGCTTCTCACCCCACCCTGCTGGAGAGAAGGCTGGGGGTGCACAAGGATTTGGGAAGAGACACAGTGATGACAGCTGACCTCAACTGACCCAAGGGAAAATCCACTTTAGCACAGTGGTGAGTGTCCCCATCTCTCATGTGGGAGACTAGGGGTTTGATTCCCACCAGAGAGGCAGTGGTGCTGTTTAAGAGTTGGACTCGATAATCCTTGTAGGTCAAGGGGTGAACTCACTTCCTAGAGAAGCTGAATACCAGTACAAGTACACACTTATTCCCTCATGGGCATGAACTTACTCTGATTCCTGTGCTGCCAGGGAAGCCTCTGATGCCAGGAGAGCCAGCAGGACCAGGGTACCCTTTCAGACCTGTCACCCCTTTCGCGCCAACGTCCCCTTTCACACCAGCCACATAGCTGGGATGCCCAGGAGACCCTGGGGTTCCTGTCTTTCCAGGAATGCCTGGCATTCCCTTGCTACCTGCAGGTTCAGAAGAAGAAAAATAAATAAGGTAAGACTGACATGTAGTTTCTTGTGTGTAAGTTTTCCTGCAAGTGGCCTTCTTGAAACATGGCAGCACAATGTGCTACACAAGGCAGCACACACACACACACATACACACGCAGTGTTAGAATGAGCAGGGAATATTTAGTATGGTAGGTGAGAAAAGGCATCAACTGATAGACCTGAATACACTTGTTTTGTTTTGCTGTGACCACTGACCTTTTGAGCCAAAGAATCCCTTTGTGCCCCTTTCTCCAGCTTCTCCTTTTTCACCTTTAACTTCCATCATCATGCTGGGCATGAGCTTTGGGGGTTCTCCTGGGGGACCTTGATCCCCACGGTCACCTAGAAGATAAAAACCCGACCATGTTACAAACAGCTAGTCAGTGGCACGAATCTGGAAAAAGTGAACAAAAGAGTGAATTAGGAAAAAGGAACAATCTTGTATAAACTACAGAAAATCCACTTGCATAAAAAGTAAACTGTGTCAATACATGTCAGTGTATTGACAGTCATGCTTAAGAAAATCTGAAAACTGAATTAAACTTTTGGACATACAATCCTGGGGAGCTAAAACGAGACTGCTCTGTGATAGGTAATTTACCTCTCAGCAGATCAGTTAGGAATTATATGTTTATAAAAAAGCCAAAATCATGATTTATAAAAAAACCTGAACTGGAGAAAGCACAGAAAAGTAAGTTAGTTCCAGTGAAAGGGAATTTTGCCTTGGGGAAAAGAAAGTGTTTGGATTTGTTACCAGTTATACCATTCATTTTCTTGACTTTGTTGCTACTGGGGACATCAGTAAATAATGTCCTGAAGAAAGGACCCACACAGACTGTATGACTGTACTTAGTTCTTTGTGGAGTGCAGAGACAGGACAGTAACCCAGACTTGCCTCCTGTGATTATGCACTGTCTTGTACTTCTTCACCAAGAAGTATCTTTGCACTTCTATTCATAGGGGTTGTCTTCACTCTTGCCTCTTGCTGAGACCTCATCTGGGTTACTGGGATCACTATTCTGCAACCTCTGAACTGCAGATGACTGTTTTGGTTTTTTTTTAAATACCAATCTCAGGGTCCCTAGAAAGAACATTTTGGCCATGTGGCAAAGCATTTATTCAAAAATAATTATATAGAAAGAAAAGAGGACTGAGTTACAATTTTCATTTCACTGGTGATGATATCAACTGATATGTTTGTGACTTTTAACTATTTAATTGCCTTGTTTTCTGAATATTTCAGTGCCTTTACAGTGCAACCGAGGAAAAGTCCAAGTATTTTCTCCAAAACACGCTACATTTCCTGGGAATAGACTCTGCTGACTTCTGCATATGCCCAGAAATTCCACTATCTGAGTTCAGATGAATAAAGATACATCTGTCTCCAACCTCACAATTGTAAAGATTCATAAAGAAGTAACCCTTCCCTGAACCTAAAATCCAACCCTCTTGGCCAGAGGCCCATGTGTGAAATAAGTGGAGGAATGTCTAAACTAAATTCACCGTGTGAAAAATGTGTCCTCTTTGTCTTTATGTCCTTGTAAAATATGTAGTTCTGCAGATGTGAAGAGCAAACACAGTGGTACCACCCATAAGCAAATACCTTTGAAGCCACGTGCGCCCTGTGAGCCTTTATCACCCCGAGCCCCAAATGGACCAAATTCTCCTTTGATTCCCTTGATGCCTGGTCTTCCTTTTAAGCCTGTCATGCCTTTGAAACCATCAATACCAGGTGATCCTCTTACGCCTTTAAGGAAAGAAGGAGAAGAGAACTGTTACTTCACTCAGACTTCTGCAAAGCAAATGTGAACCAGCAACACATGACTAAAACAGCATGAAAACTTCAGTGCAACAGTACCTATTTTTTGTGTGCATTGATGTCTACAGCAATATACAGCTCTGGAGCAGGCATTCAAACTCTCTGATTGGTAATAGAGCTCTGGAGGTAATGTACTCTCAGGAGTACACTAACCTGCCCCAACTGGCCAAGAGGAGATGTGGAGATGACCAGAACTTAGTTATTCTTCTGAAAGATCAGTTCAACCCCTCTCCTAGAGATAAGCTAGAGAAAGGCATCTAGTTCACACAAGATTTTTAGTCAGCCTATTCTACTACATGTAGAGGTACATGTCTATGGGTCTAGGACTGAATGGCTCTTTCTCACCAAAAAAATTCTCCTACTCCTCTTTTCTAAGAGGATTATGTTTTACATGGGTAATGCTAACAAATCAATCTTTTTTCGATTACTCTCAATTGAAATTACTCTCAAATGAGAGATGATCAGTATTCCAGATTAGTCCTAGGAAAAAGGTCCTGTCTTTACAAGAGATGAAATTGCAACCTGCATTTTTAAGCATACACCCCTGTTTGGGATTAACTTGGCTTCATATGGAGTTGAATCCTCTTCAAACTCCTGGTGGTGTAGACAAAGTGCATCATACATAGCGTTTTAATGGCTGGCAGGTGATAATCTCACCTTCTCAACATGGCATTAGTATCCTGCTAAAAGTCAACACTGAGGTCTTGTATCTGGCATTGCTCAGTTCACAATTCCCATCTTTAAAAAGCTTTAAAGCTAAGGTTTGGGAAAACATATCTTGAATTTCACTGAGGGCCAGTGGGACTAGGACAAGGGAAAGACAAGAGAGAAAAGAGTAAATACTGTACATTTTTTAAAATGAGAAACAGAGCAGCCATTGCTTTTCTAAATAGGGCTGCACATAAGAAGTTAGCAGTGTGCTAAACACAATGCAGAGGAAAATGGACAGTGACTTTGAAATACGTTAGGCACATGATCCTAATTCTTTTGTTTTAAACAGAGGCAGAGCATCAGAGAATGTGTCCAGTTCATCTCAGCATGGACCAGCTTTAAGCAAATACTTTTTTCTAAGCAGAAGTCCAGAGCTTACCTTTATCCCCTGGAAAGCCATGCAATCCACTTATGCCAGGGGGACCAGTCACGCCACGTATACCTGGTAATCCTGCATGACCTGCTTCACCTTTGTCACCAGACAGCCCTTTCATGCCCACAGGGCCAGGAAAACCTTGCTCACCATCTTCTCCCCTAGCACCAGGTGGACCTGCCATGTGAACATGAGAGCAGGGAGATTGGATGTACATGACGATTTTATACAAGGTAGCTCAAGAGAGAAAACTGATGTCCTCCTAGCTTCATATTGAGGTGGGAAAATTGGGATTTTTTCATCAAAGAACCAAAGAAACAACTGAAAAGATAAAGCAGTTCATCAATGTGAAACAGTCTGGATATCAGCTTGGTTCCACACCCACTCTCAACAGGACCTTCACCTCCTCTTTTAATTTAAGAATTAAGCCCCTTTTCCATAAGACTACTTCCATTTGGTAGCTCTCTTCTCCCAGTCTGCCAGCAGCAAGCTCTGATCTCGCTTGGAAGGTGGCTATAGATGGAAAAGAAGTAGCTCTGCCAGCGAGGACCACCATCACCCCTACTTCCCATGTGTGATATCAGCACAATTTGCAATCACAGCGATTGCACTACTACTGCCATTTGCCTGTCTGGGGATTAAAGCCTGACATGTCCCACAGTCCCAAGTTTAACTTTCCTCTGTGAAAAACATACAATTGCCCTGCCACAGAGAACTGGCACGAGGAGTGACACAGAACAGCCACACTTCCTCACCAAGAGGTCCTTGAGAGCCAGGTCCGCCATCTGGCCCACGGTTTCCTGGTGGCCCTGGGAATCCACGTGTTCCTGGTGTTCCTGGTAATCCCATCAAACCAGGGAGACCTTGTAGCCCTGGATCTCCCTTTGCTCCTGGCAAACCTGGATTACCATCAGCTCCTAAAAGACCATAATTATGCATTAGAGAGCATACATATCTAGAAAGCTTATCTTTACATATCTTTTCTGAGCATGAACTAGTCTTTCTGGGTATGTTTTTCCTTTGAAAATTCAGTGAGAACAGGAAAAGCAAATTAAAGGATTTCTCATGTTTTTTAAACTAATTGACATTACCAGTACTGATCTCAATATTTGCATCAGAAAGACTGATTGGCTTTTTCAAATGAATGGTAATGTTTTGGCACCAGATGGATACAGATGGAGCAGGTATCTTTCACTTTTAATCCAAACGGTTCTGTAATAACTGATGTCTCTATCACATCTTAGTAAGAATTTAATCAAGAACCACTGATAATGCTATGTATCTTTTCTAAACTGTTAATGGCAAGAATAGTAATGTTTTTAAGGCAGATGGTGTGTTTTGTGGTATTATTCAGAAATTTTAAATTAAGGCCATTACAAGGCATTGTTACAAGATTCATACAAATTCCCTTGCAAAAGGCCCTGATTCTACATAACTTAATGACTTAATGCACTGGGTGAATTTTTTTGGTCTCTATATCTCTACCATATAAGAGCAAAGGGGGTGTCATGTTTCAAAAGCTAATTCCTGCTTTTCATTCACATTGCAGGAACAGCAGCATACAAGTACATGACATTTAAAATCCAGGTCAAATGGACCAGCCTCTCTTTAGTCAGGTTTTACACCAGTGTAGGTTCACTGGCTTGACTGTAGTTAAGTAAGCTTTATAACTGCAGTCACTTAAAGCAAGTTTTCTCAACAACAGTTGACTCTAGTTTGCTATTCTGAAAGTGGCATATATGGTATAAAAGAATCTATAGCCATTTCCTGTAAAACTAAAAAATGTATAACTCATACAAAAATTCACATGCCATTTGAAGCCCTTCTAACTGTAACACAAATCAAGAAGAGACAAACTGGTAATGCTTTTTCTTTTCACTGGACTTACATTTTGTTATTACTGAAAGCTTAGTTCTACAGAAATGCGTACAAAGAGGGTGCCAAGTCACAACATTTTTTTTTTCAATCAATGTTTTACCTTGAATTTCTTCCCCTTTTCAGAGGTGTTAGTGACGCTTTCTGCTTTTTCTCAAATCTGCAAAGTGCGACATCCCTTTCCTTCACTCTGGGGCTCTACTGCAGTTGAAACCAGTTATCCTCACTTAAAATAACTCAGGGGAGAAGATGATCTCCTTATTTATTTGTGTCAAAAATCACGAGAAGAATATTCCTCTGACAAAGCTCCTTGCTTTGAACTAGTCACATAATTACTACTCCTTTCTCACTTCCACACAGGGCAAAATTTAACTACACATCCAAATACTACTGAAACTGTGTAGCAAGGCATTTTAAATTCATCTTCCACAGAATTCGGAGGGTGATAAAGTCAGATTTTGTAGAGAAACTATGTCTTCTCTGTTTTCTATAGGGATTTTAGCATGGCTTTTAATGTCTGTGAAATAACAAAGTAAAATGAACACCCTGAAATTATGAATATCATGTTATCTTTTTATTGTTCTTGAAAGCCCAAAGACTGACAAGTTAAAATAGCTTATTAACACTAATACTGTATACTCAGTTAAAATTCACAAAATCAGCACTAGCGCAATATGCTGATCAGCAAAGCCAGACATCTTCCACCCAGCATTACTCATACAGCTTTTGGCATGGAAAACAATCTCAGTATTATTCAGTAAGTGAAAAGTCACCGTTCCTTTAACTCAGTGGAAAAACATTAGCAGTACATGTGAATGCAACAATGATGAGCAGAATCTAGTTCTCTAGCATCCTACTGTAGCAAATTTCATGTAGAGTAGTGTGAAAGAGTTGAACATAAGCAGTGGATCTCCAGAAGGTGCTTGGAGGAGCCAGGGATATTGGTAACAATTGACACACATGTGGAAGGCATGGGAGATCATCAGGCACTGGGAATTGACACTGGGACCATCACAGGATATGCGGAGTTGAAAGGGATCCATAAGGATCATTGAGCCCAATTCCTTCACAGAACCATCCCCAAGAGTCACACCATGTGCCTGAGAGTATCATTCAAACGTTTGGAGCTTGGATCGCACAGGCTTGGATCTGTGATCACACCCCTGTGGAGCTTGTTCCAGTGTCTACAAAAAGGTGAAGAACCTTTTTCTAATATCCAACCTAAATCTCTCCTGACACAGTTTCAGGCCATTCCCTCGGGTTCTGTTACTGGTCACCACAGAGAAGAGATCAATGCCTACTCCTCTTCTTCCTCTCATGAGGAAGTTGAAACTGCAATGAGGTCTCCCCTCAGTCTCTTCTCCAGGCTGAACAGACCAAGTGATCTCAGCTGCTCCTCATACAGCTTCTCCCCAAGGCCCTTCACCATCTTCACTGGCCCCCTTTGGACACTCTCCAATAGCTTAATATCTTCCTTATATTGTGGTGCACAAAACTGCACGTAACATTCAAGGTGAGCCCACACCAGTGCAGAGCAGAGCAGGACAATCCCCTCCCTCAACTGGCTGGCGATGCTTTGCCTGATGCCCCCCAGGACACAGCTGGCCCTCCTGGCTGGCTGGGCACTGCTGACTCAGGTTCGACTTGCCATCGACCAGAACACCCAGGTCCCTTTCTGTGTCACTGCTTTTCAGCATCTCATTCCCCAGTCTGTATGAACATCTGGGGTTGCCCCATCCCAGCTGCAGAATCTGGCACTTTCTCTTGTTGAACTTCATACAGTTGGATTGCCAAGCCCTCTAATTTGTCAAGGTCTTTCTGCAGGGCCTCTCTGGTTTGAGTGAGTTAACAGCTCCTCTTGGTTTTGTGTCACCTACAAACTTGCTTATTATCCCTTCCAGTCCTGCATTCAAATAATTTATGAAGATGTTGAAGAGCACAGGGCCCAAGATGGAGCTCTATGGAACCCCACTAGTGACAGGTCATTAGCCTGATGTCACCCCATTCACTATTACCATCTGTGCTCAACACGTGAGCCAATTGCTCACTCACCACACGATGTGTTTATCCAGCTGTGGGATGTACATTTTGTCCAGAAGGATCCTGTGAGAGACGGTATCAAAAACTTTACTGAAACCCCAAAAGATTACATCAACTGGCTCCCTTGATGAATTAGGTGAGTTACCTTGTCATAAAAGGAAATCAGATTTTATAAGCAGGACTTTCCTATCGTGAAACCGTGATGGCTGTGACTGATGACAGTGTTGTCTTTCAGGTGTTTTTCAATACTTCCCTTCTTTTCCATAACTCTACCAGGCACTGAAGTGAGACTAACAAGCCTGTAGTTTCCAGGGTCCTCCTTCTTGCTCTTCTTGAAAATCAGGACAGCGTTTGCCAGCTTCCAGTCAGCTGACATGTCCTAAGGTACTCTTACTACTCTCACATCCCAGTAATTTGGCTCCATTTGTAGCACACACTTACTCAAGCATTTCATTATTTGAAGAAGCTGTTACCTCTAATTCCTGGTATTCCTTGATCTCCTGGTGCTCCTTTCAACCCTGGGAAGCCAGGAAGCCCGACATCCCCTCGGGAACCTGATGCTGCTCCAAAAACGTCACCAGGAAGGCCCTTCAGTCCTGGGGCTCCTGGAGCTCCAGATTTTCCTGTAAGGCCTGGGTGTCCCTGCAGTCCAGGCAGACCTTCTGGGCCTCTGTCTCCCCTGGGTCCAGTAAAACCTATAAATAAAACAAATGACAGGGAAAAGGTTTCTTATGGACTGGGAAACTTGACCTGGACTGGAAGTTGAGTCCAAGCACTGGTGAAAGCACGGAAGACTGCAGATAACTGGTCCCTGTGTTTTGACAGCCATATCGTATGGGAGCCATAATTCAGCATTTAGAGCACTCTGAAGAGCTTAGCAGAGAAAATACACATTCATGGTCCTGCCCTGTGCTGCAGAGAGTCATGTTTTATTATGCATTCCTTGCCTGTTGACCAGGGCATGCATCAACTCTTCTTTTGCCTACTCTTTTGTTAGCACAGATGCTGTAGATGAGTCTAGAGAATAGGTTCAGGTCATGTGCTGCCTGAGGGTGAAACAGCACCTAGCACAAGATTTGGGAAAGTTGGCAGCACTTCAGAATGTATGAGGATTTAGGACTTGGAAAACAGATAAGATGAAAAGAATTTCTAAAGAACTTGTAAATTATATTGCATCAATGGCTTGTCTACTGTGCTACAGAAAAAAAACCTTCAGTGTCCATTTCTCTGACCAAATTAACAGATCAATCACGGGGAAGTGGTAGTTTCTGGAGGTAATTCTTGACTGACTGACTGATGACCCATGAACACACATAGCCAAAGCAGTGTACATGTTGTGCAGTAGCACACATTTACAGGTTCATCTGACTTACTATCTACAAACACATATATATGCATCTTAATGTGTCTTGAATTGATGTATCTTGGACATCCTGGAACAACTGGAGAGATACAGAAGCACTGGGATTTAAAAAATCTGTATGTGTTACAGGCAACCACAAAATCTGACAGACACTGAACACTTGCAAACACTTCATGAACAGAGCTGCCTATGCACAAGGTGAATAGCTAGTACTTCACCTTTGATATGTCCAGTATAATTTACAATAATGCCGGAAAGGATTCAGTAGGAGCACTGATATTATTATTTTCTTCCCTTCTGCTTATAATCTGAAATACCTTTTGATTGATTTTCTAAAATTTGGATTTCATAAATTTTTACTGTCACATGTATAATTTTGCACTATGAAGAATACTTTAAAAGGTAGGCATTTATGTCACTTTTCATCATTACAGAAGCTGAAAAGTAGGAGTTTTGTCTAATAGCTTATTGATTGAACGTAGAAGAGAAGGGAAATGAAAAAGTATCTGGAATCAAGTTTCTGTGTTTCAGCACTGTAGCAAAAAGGTCAAAAATATATAAAGAATGACCCATTATTTCAAGATACCTGGAGGACCTGGGAATCCTTCCCGACCTGGATCACCTCGCGTACCATTAAGCCCTGGATAGCCCATTGGACCTGGATCACCTGGGACTCCTCTTGCACCTTTTGCACCTAAATTAGTAAGAAAGCATGATTTGAGCAAACAAAACAGAAATGTGCATATAATGTACCAAAAGGTAGTAGTAAATATCATCATCATGTGTTTCTGGATGCAAAGATGAAACTTAAAAAAAAAATAAATTAATGGGACTATACTGTAGCTCTAGAAGTATTCAAGATTTCCAAATACAGATCAAAATCTAGGCTAAGTGCTTTTAAAAAATCCACTTTAGTACAGTGGTAAGTGTCCCCACCTGGCATGTGGGAGACCCAGGTTCGATTCCTGCCAGGGAGACAGTGTTAAGAGTTGGACTCGATGATCCTTGTGGGTCCCTTCCAACTCAGAATATTCTGTGAAATATCTGTGAAATATCTGTAACAAACATGGATTAACCTGACTTAAAAACTAATGATATGGAGACTAGTAGGGTGAAAATAATTAGTCTCACAGACTTTTTGGACCCTTTCAGTATTTGGTAAATTAAGGCTTTTAGCTAAAGGTCAAAAGGCAATGTTAAAAGAAGAATGTTCACAGAAATAGGCACAGATGAGATGGAGGAGGAACAAATTTTTCCCTCCCCTGCTAAACTGCTCACAGAACATGAGCAGACTGGTTTAGATAACCACAACACAGAAATGTAAGGCTAAAGGCCAGACCTAATCATCCTAGAAACTGAATACAAATTAACTAGCCTACTTAGTATATTTGCAACACTACAGGCCTAGAGATTCAGTAGGAAAAGAAGGGCTGTACTCTGAAAAAGTGTTCTTCTGGCACTGAACTCATGTTCATATGAAGTTGTCTCCTGACAGGCAAAATGAGACCTCACTTCTTTCTGATAATGTATTCGAAATTTCAGTAAGGGCAAATATCACAGTTCCTTAACATTTCAAAACCTGCAAACATTTTGTAGGATTCCTTTGTTATGTTTCAAAAATTTTACTTTTTTTCCTATGCAATATTTTATTACATGAGTCTCATTAATTCTTCATATATTCCAAGATCAAGATTTTTCGATAAAGTTCTTTGAAAATAACTCCTCAGGAATGTTTTGTTTCACTACCCTCCCCTGCACTTTGAACTTCACAAACTCCCAGCTCAGGCCTGAAGGCCAACAACATGCTTTAACTTCTTAAGTGTTGCTGCTGAACATCACCATGAATTTATTTACTGCACTAAAAGCAAGTTTTTCTCTATCCCTAACTACAAAGGAAAATATCACTTGAGTTTTGATACTTTTTTCCACTTTATTTTTCTGAATTTTCATTATTTGACCGTGATTTCTTGTAGGTTACGTATTGTTTGTGAAAGGGAGAAGGAAACCTTTGAAAAGATCAGAAACGAGATGCACATAACCAGCCAATGCAGTGCGAATAGCATTTTGCAGTGCTGCACAGGAGTATTCAGTGCTGTGGAAGACTATTGTTCTCTCCCCGATACGAAAAATAACTTCTCAGAAAGAAATTAAAAGAAAAATCCTAGGCTTTCAGGTTTCAATGAAAAATTCTAATGTGCCTTTTACCTGAACAGCATGTTCGAGAAAGGAAACAGCAGATTCAGTATACAACCACTGCTTACCACGTAATTCAGTAACTCGTGTTAGCTGGTGTTAGCACTTTGTGCCAAACAGCAGGGAGAAAATAAAAACTTTTTAGGCCAATGTTTAGATTCCAAGCTCTTTAGCTGTGTGTTTGAAACAGAAAACAGCTTAAAAAAATCCATTCAAAAGTGAACATGTAGATCTTGAGACTACCGAGTAACAAAAACGTAACTTAGGGTGGGCTGTTGCTGGGAATTTCAAAGGAACACAAGGACATCAGGATCTGAAACTATAAATACAACCCAAACTATATATACAACAGCTCAATATACTGTGTGCTATTAGAACCTAGAATACTGGGAGTCTTTGTTGTCTATAGCAGAGCTCCATCCTGGTTGAACAGAAGGTAGGAAATCTTGTGGACAAACCATGTCACCCAAAGCAGACAGTGAAAATGGTGTAAAGGAGGTGTTGATGCTTTTGTGTCAAGTCTGAAGAATGGAAGTAGGAATTATACTTCAGAAAACTCAATACGGCTATAGCAAAAAGAAGCTGTGAAAATGTGTTCTCTTCCTCCCAGGTTTCCATGTCCAGAACTGTCTCAGGTTAGAAGGCGGCTATGAACAGAACTATGCACTGGGCTCAGCAAGGACTTTTCTAGCTTTTGAAGGGAGAGGATGAAAAACAAATCTTAAAATTACTAAAATATGTAAGTCAACCAATATAGAGAAAGATTTGTTAGAGAACTAACAAAAAATACAGAATATAAACCACATGAAATGGCATCACTTGTGTTACAGCAGTCTTACAGCTCGCAGTTAAATCTGACTGTACTCACTGAAAGAAAAACCTTCAAGTTCATATGAATGAAAGAAAAAAAAAATCATCATACTCCGAAAAATACACAAAGATAGCAAAGAAAACAAGCTTCAGAAGCATTGATCCCAACAAGAAACTCAGGCACTAGGACTATGGAAACACAGGTCATCATTCAACAGAGATAAAATGCTCCCTTTTACGATTCATTAGTCTGTGATAAATCAATCCATGTATGCCATAATTAACCTTGCACTGAAGAGAATAAAAAAGCTTGACCTTAAAATTTATACTCCAGATCTCTGATCTTGGCTAAAGCACAGGGCACAGGAACAGATGTATCAAGAATTTTACATTTCCCGAACTCTGAAGGACCCAGTTATGGTTTCTGTCAGTACCTTTACAACTGGTGATGAGAAGGATTTATTGAAAAACAGCTTTATTGCTTAGGCTGGGAGTACATTAGCTTATAGGAACCATCAGTGATGTTCAGAGGTTCCTTCCTCAACGTCAATCATCAGTCAGCATGCCTTGCCTGTGTGTCTCTTATTCCCTCTCACACAGTCCCTCAGACTCTGTTCTCATCTCCTCTTCCTCTAGCAAGAAGTGGGAAACCCTCATTGCTAGGAAGGCCCAGGATCACCTGGTGGCTCCTTTGGGTTAGGGAGGGCCAGCTCTGCAAGGAAGGTGTGTGTGGCTAAAGACAACAGCATTGTGACAGACAGCCTGGCCCATGACACTGAATGTGTGGAAGACTTAGGCTCACACTTGCTGAAGGTGCTCTGTATATTTCTTGAGGATGAACAGCAAGAAGGATCTGTCACAGTCCTCCATTGCAACTTTTTATCACACTGCTCTGAGCAGGATTTTCCTTGTGAGGTGTCCAATCAGGTCTGAGAGACCTCAGTATTCTCTCTACCAATAAACATGTATACTCTTTCTGTATACTCTTACTTGCATATGGAAAATAGCATGTGGCCTGTCCTTCCTGTCTTCTGTTTCATGGCTGACACTCATTAGCAAAAGCAGAATTAGCTTAGGAATGGTGCAGTCACCTGGGCTGCACACTTAACATCTCCTCCCAGAGTCAGCTTAATGCTATAATTTCTAAGATTCGCTGCCTGCTAAACTTCAGTTTAGCATTTATATGGCAAGATATCCTTCAAATGTAGTGTATGAGTGAAACACAGGTGAAGGCAAAACATTACCTGTGGCTCCTGGCAGTCCTGGCTTGCCTTGGGATCCCTTCGGTGGCCTCACACAGCCTGCGCCTGGAAAAACCCAAGAGTTACTTACACCATATGTGCTCATATACTGCCTCTCATTGTCTTTGTGCCTGCAGCTTGTTAAAGCAGGTGAATGTAATTAACAGGCACACCCCTAATTTTAAAAGAAGTTTTATTATTCATCAAAAAAGTATCTAAAATTGGCCATGGGTGGCATTTTCAGAGGAGCACTCAGACTGAGCCCCAGCCCAAGAGTTGCTCTTCTGCCTATGGTGGCTGCTCCGGTTAGACCAGCAAAGGAAGGGTAGTTCGAATGCATGAATGACTATATTTTTCAGAGTAAGAGAAATTTGTTTCCCCATGGGCAATGTATACCCCTGATTTAGTCCAGTCAATTTTTGTTACAATTTCAGGGTTTTTTTTTCTCATGTGTTGAATTGCACTAAAAACCTTCATTCAAAGTTCTTCCCTAAAAAATTGCTAAGATTTTCTTGGGCACCTAATATCTGGTACTGTTGTAATAGATAGCATGGTTACAATTGTTTTGTTACAATAAGCACTCATGAGCAACGAAATAAATAATTTCTGTATTGCAGAGTTAAAAGTGCAATAATTTTAGAATGTGACTGATTCATTTACTTTAGACCTACATACCTTATATACATGATTATTTGTGACCCAAAGTTCACAGGCTCACTCAAACAGTTTACAACCAAGAGCACCCAAAGCAGTCATCATAAACAAACTATCAACTCAGAAAAGCAGCACAAGACTAAATATTAAGATATTCAAGCCATTTGTATGTACAGTACCTGACCATATTTGCTTGGTTCCATCTTCTCCAGGAAAGTCTTCAGTAACCTGTCCACAGTCTATGAGCAAAAATGGGAAAAGACAATTATTATTTAAAAAGAAAAATCGCAAAAAGAGAGCAATGCTCTCAATTCTAACCCAAATTCTATTACAGCAGGAGATAATTATTCTCTTAGGTATTACGCACACATGCAACGCAAATTCTTTGCTGTAATATACTGGACCTCTCTATCCATATAAAAATATACAGATATTCTTAGATCCAGGCCTAAACCCTAACCCTGCCTGAGTTAGGAGGCTCTGTGTCCCTTGCATTGTGTATGGTTGACAAATGCCTGCTTTATCTTGCATATTCTGCCATGCTTCTTGAGGTTGAGCCATAAACTTTGGGCCTGGGCTTTTCTGGATGCAGCCCTGGCATTTTTATGCTTGGAAATGACTTGGAAAGCTGCAGAAATACTATGAGGAGCCCTGAAGGATGGATACATGATTTCTCTGGTCAATTAAAAGAATATGCTGGATGGGAAAGATCAGAGAAAACCACCTGTGAGTATTACGATGGCAGGATATTGCTCCATTGCCTCCAACCACTTGAAACCTGAAATATGTTCCTTGCTGGCACTAACACATTCATTCACGCTATACCAATATATGACATGAAACTACTGGGATTTCTGAAGTGTCTTCTTTAAGATTCAAGAAGTCTGAAGACTTCCTTAAGATTTCTGGACAAAACCAGCAACCCTTTTACCCCATATACCCTCCACCAAGCTCTACTTTTCCAACAATGTGCTGTACAAATGCTGCACACAATTCAGTGATGATCTTCCATGGCTCTGATGTAAGCTCTTACCTAGTTGGCCAGGCTCTCCTGGCAGACCAGGCAGACCTGGAGGTCCTGGGTTTCCATCTTGGCCTTGGTCACCTGGCGGACCCGGGAACCCTTTTGGACCAGGAAATCCTTCACCCGGCAGGCCCACTTCTCCTGGAAAACCCTTTGGGCCTGATTCACCTTGATAACCAGGATCACCAGGGAAACCCGGGATACCTTCACCCTGCAGGAAGTGAACTGAGGTGGTCACTCCTGAGAAACAAACACCACTCAAACAGTCATGAATAACATCTAGGTACAGTTGGCCCTCCAATACCACAGTACCGCAGGTCTCGGTGCCCCCCCGCGCAGCCCTCTGTCCGTGTAGAATGGCAGCTTATTAATATGCAAATTTGCCCCACACCCTCACAGTGGCCCCTGGTGCTCCGGTGCTGTTTCGGAACTGCCCTGCTGTGTGTTGGTGTTTGTGTTGGCGTTTCCCGGCACCCATGGCCACCTCATGCCGGGAAAAAACCCTTTTCTGCTCGCCTGGGGACACTAGACAGGGGAGCTGCTCGTGCCACTGTCCTGGTGTCTCTATGGAGAGACAGAGTAGACCTGGTCTCTCCATACTCACGGTAGACGTCTACCCTGAGAAAGTCTTGGACACCACGTCTAACCTGAGAGTGTGTAAATCTTTCATAACTGCACACAGCCGCTTCACTCCAAGCAGGATGGGGTGGGCTGGGCGTGGTGCGAGTGCGGCACTGGCAAATCTACAGCCACCTGGCTTAGAGTACAGTAGGGTGGGTGCAGTGCGAGCAGAGTAGTGTGCCTGTGGTGTGGGGTTTGATTTGAATATTCATGAATGTTTAATTGGAATATTCATGACTGTCAGTTTGCGCAGGCGCAGTCACAAAATGGGCCTCCTTAATCACTGAAAAATCATGCCGTGTAGAGGAGAAGCCACTATTTGGGAGGCGCGAAGTGGAGAGGGCTTACTGTAGTAATTTCTCAAGTGTTGCATCCCAGCTCTCTAAATCAATATTTAAAATAAAGTATTTTTGAAATAATCTGATTTTAATGTAGACCTCACAGCTGAGAAGGCATGAGAGAAGTGTTCCCTCAAGGAACAGCTCCATAAAAATGTTGGTCCATGAATACCACTTGGCCAATATGAATCAGTGTTGTGGAGAGGCTCGCAGCCCTTTCTGAAAAGCTGTATAAGTGGGTTTGGGCAGATCAGGTGGACTGCTAGAGATGTTCTGTTGTGGCATTTACTTCTGAGAAAAGCTGACATAAAAATGCATCCAAAAAGGCATATTTTTTCCTCTCTCTGTTCCTCTAGTGATGTTTCTATACTATTGAATCGATGTCTTATGAACATCATTGGAGATAACCTTTCCGTCCTTAGTACCATCTTTATTGGTAGGTCAAAGAACTATGGTACAATAATAGCTCTTGCCCATCTTCAATGGCAATGTAAGAGCATCCCAATGGTTCAAAACAGCATTTATGATGGACCAGATGAATTCCTCTTGTGAGGTATTTAACTTTTGCCTACAGAAGGAGCTTAGAAAATGAACAAAAACTATATGTCTAACTTCTAGATGGCTACAGTTAGGTGAGTTGCAATCAAGCTTATATATGATGACACAATGTACATTTTAAGAACTTGTAGTAAATTTTGCATTTCTTTAACTCAGTTGAAAGCTGTTGAAATTCAGTCACAGAGAATCTTTCTTAGACAATGCTAGAAGGAGTTACTAATAAACCACTAATTACCACAAACTAACTAGTAATATCAAGATGGCCTGAATGAGTTATACACTACTATCTAGTTGTTTAAATAAAATGGAAATACAAGTGCAAGATTTCTCTAAGATCTCTGCGAGAAAACCTGATGTTTAATATATTGATAACTAGCAAAGTCAGTCTAGTTGTGTATGTATCTGTAAGAGAAAGAGCCTGGTGATTATAACCCCTCAGAATAAAATGCACCAGATGTGATGGAAATGATTTAGCTGTATTTGCTGCTTACCGGAAGGCCAGGTGGTCCTGGTAAGCCATCTAATCCATCTTTGCCTGGGAAACCATCTCCACCTCTGATGCCAGGCAGCCCGGGATCACCTCGGATTCCTTTGGTGCCTAAAGAAGACCTTTTATTGTTAGACCAATCTTTCATTAAGGGTATAAATAATAGGAAAATACAAGTAATATGAATTTTTACTCTACCTTTAGTAGTTATATGCAAAGAATCTCCCTTTTCTCCTTTCCGTCCAGGAAATCCAGCTTGACCTGAAAATCCCTGGTGGTATGCACATTAAAAAACGGAAACAAATTAGAACTATTTAAGAAGTAGGTATCATGATTTGCATTTCCACTGTCATGCTTAAAAAAAAAGTCTCCTTAAATTTTACTGCTTTCCCATTACTTTCTGTGAATGATTTCCTCTTCAGTAATCCCATTCTTGTGCAGAATCATTATCAGTATGTTCTAACTAGGACCAAGGTCTCTGTGGCATGGTAGGGGAGCTTCTTCATGAGGATGGATTGTGACACCTGTGTTTTTCCATGAGCTACAGTAGTGCAGGTGACCATAGGTGCAGAACTGCTCTGGAGAAAACACAGTGAATTACTGTGTTAGCCACTAAAGAAAATGCTGTAAGCAACTCTTTGGTACTTTGGAAACAAAACTCAGGGTTATACTGACATGCAATTCCTCCTGTGCAGCACTATCAAAGAGATTAAGTGACCCATCTCAAATCACAGACTTGTGGGGAGGTTTTGGTCAGAAAGGAGGGCTGGAGTCCCTGGTCCAACACAGAACTTGGAGACTATGTAGTTTGCTCAGGGCCTTGCATTGAAAATCTCCAAGGAAGGGGACTTTCTCTCTTGCAAAGGCAAACTGTGGTGAAGCTAAAGACCAGTTGCTGGCTTTCCTGATTCCCTGGCATAATGTAGAAACCTACTTCTGAACAGCCTATCTGAAAGTGATATCACTAACTGTTGGCCAAGAGCCTTGTATTCACAGGACCAAACATATGGTAGGTACTAAGGCCCAGAGGATACAGACTCATTTACCATTAACTGACTATTTTATGCAAGTTCGCTTTAGTTCTGCATAATTACAACCATGCTCACTAAAACAGAAGCTGTGCATGTGAGGTTTTCCTTAGCCACCTCTTATGGAATTCCAGGGCAGACACTGAATGAAATGCATGTATCTGATAAATTTGGGTTTTGTTTAACATATGTATTCCTGTACCATAAATTATTTTAAAGGGTGTATTTTCCATCACTGCCTTTTAGTGACTTTCTGGATGAAAAGCACATGTGGAAACTGCACATGTCAGTTACAGGTCACCTCAACAATACAGGTCAGCACTTCTGTTAGTCTGAAGGGGGACACCAGAATTGATGATAAGGATTCTGCTTTACCCGGGACATGTTTGAAAACTGCATTTTAATGACCAGTGACCAGTCTGTATCCCATGGTAAAGATATCTCTTTTGGACATTGTTTTTCTTTAGGCCAGAAGAAATCTCAGGAACTTAATAAAGAATATTGCGGGGGGTCCATTTTAGAAAGATGCTGCGATAAGTGAAATCTGTGAAGTAGCAGTAAATACGGTAAGCCAAAAAATCTTCAAGAACTGACAAGGTTTTACCAGATGTATCAACATATTTTGGAAAATATTTCTGTCTTTTTTCATGACTTCTAGAAAGTGTAAGTTTTCATAGAAGTATTTTGCACTTTAGGCAAACAAAAATATTTTTCTGCTTTTTTTACAGCCATAATAAAGTCAAAGTTTATTTCAGTATATTATAGCTCTAAAAAAATCCCAAACGTTAGCCAGTTGTGAGTTAACTTGTTTTTTTGATATTCAGAGGAGCCTAAAGCAGTAACTGAAAACGTTTGCTCTAACATACTTGCATTTTACAAAGACATGTAGGGATAGAAGAAGGGGAAATAGTTTTAAAGGTAAAGACAGCAGGTTTACATTAGGTCTTAGGAAGAAATTCTTTACTGTGAGGGTAGCGAGGCACTGGAACACATGCACAGGTCCAGAGGAATTGTGGATGCCCTGTCACTGGAAGTGTTCAAGGCCAGGTTAAGTGAAGCTTTTGAGCAACCTGGTCTAGGCAAAAGTGGCCCTGCCCACGGCAGGGTGGTTGAAACTAGATGATCTTTAAGGCTGCTGTCAATCCAAACCATTCTATGATTTTATGAAAAACGAAATCAGGTTTTGGGTCAGTATTGCAAAAAACATACTCTAAGAGCTACGCCAGGGGAGGTTCAATCTTAACGTTAGGAAGCGGTTTTTCACAGAGAGAGTAATTGCATATTGGAATGGGCTGCCCAGGGAGGTGGTGGAGTCGCCATCCCTGGAGGTGTTTAAGAGAAGACTGGACGAGGAGCTTAGTGACATGGTCTAGCTGGGGGGTGTAGGGCTGGATGACCCTGGGCCCCTCCGGCTCGAAGTGGCCTGCTAGGCTGTGAGGCATCTAGGTTGGTGTTACGCTCTGGGATGAGCTCTCGGTCTCTGTACGGGTGTTAGATGGTGAGTTGGACTAGATGATCCTTGTAGGTCCCTTCCAACTCATAATATTCTGTGATTCTGTAATTCTGTGATCTTGAGTGACTTACTGAAGCCAGTTCTGACTGTGACAAACCATGATGCATTTAGCATACCACACAGTACAGCACCTCTAAGTGTAAATAATGAGCCAGCTGTTGTAAGCAAAGCCCTTTTCTCAGAGTTACTGAATAGTGTTTTTTAGGAAGTCAATACAGAGAAAACCTGCATATTCACAGTCTGCATATTCATGTATTCAGTTAGTCGTGTTTGGATTTTCAGCGAGTTGTGGGACCGCAGGTGTGTGCATAATGGGCTGAACTCTGGATTCCACAGCCGAGAGGCACCAAAAGGCGCTTCTTCCGCTTTAATGAGGTGCTACAGTGTAAGCCATGCTCCCAGGACTGCCCTACATAACATAATTATGTATAGACATAATTAGTGGAGGGTGCGTGGGTACAGGCGGGGGGTAATTGAATATTCATGGATTCAGTATCTTCACGGATTGCATAACTCGTGGGACCTGCTCAGACTTGTCCCCCTGCAACTTCCAGGAGTACTCTGTATATTGTAAACAAGAACCTTACATTTCATTAGTTTGACATATGTATCTTATTAGCAACAACTATGGGAATTGTTACCCTTCCAGACGATCAGATCACACTCAGTACTACAAATGGTTGAAAGGTTTCTGCTTTGTTCAAATAAAAAGTGGACTTTGGATTATGTGGAAATCTTTTGCTCTTCCCAAAGTTTTCACTTCTCACAGCATCCTATTCGCACTTCCATCCTAGCACTTTTGTCTGGCAGTATTTTGTAGCAACCTGAGAGCTACTGAAGGGGAGAAGAAAGAAATAAATTACACTTTTCATCATTCTTCCATGGAAAATAGCCTGGGATTTTTTCTTTTTTTTCTAGTGGGCGTATTAAAAACTTAGTAGTAAAGAAACTACTATCTCACCTTTGCTCCAGGGTAGCCAGGAAGACCATGTGGTCCTTGATCACCAGGTTCTCCTTTCCTCCCAGGCTGGCCAGGAGTTCCTGGAAAGCCAGGAGGGCCAGGGGGCCCAGTAGAGCCCCTTCTGAGTTCCTCACCCAAAAGGCATGTACTGCAATCCCCTTCTTCGCCTAAGGAAAGGATTGGAAAGAGAAGAAAGAATGCTCTGTCACAACAAATAAATGCACAGCTGTATCCATTTTATATACAGGATTGAAAATACTTGAGTAGTTTCCTAAATACTTGACAAAAGTACTCTTTTTTTTTTTCCCCTTGCAAGGACCAAGACAGCGTTTCTTTGTCGTGTTATCCCCATATCAAGTTCATTGGTCTTCATACACGTCAGTGTTCAATAAAATTAGACTGAATAAACTGGGAGCTTTACATAATGCATAACAGCAGACCATCAATTGAGTTATGTTTTATAACTCACCTTTACGTCCTTTTTGTCCTCTTGGCCCAGGGAAACCTTGTAAACCAAATCTACCTGGCATTCCCTCCTGTCCTTTTAATCCAAAGAGGCCACCTAAAAGTTTAATAAAAGAAAAATACAAATTAATCTACTGTAGATTTACTCTTTTTTCTCTTTCCTTCCTATTTCTTTGTGAGGCACTGCACCTGCCCCTTTCTGTTTCCCCTAATGTCACTGTCTAACCCAGCCCATTGTGATGTACCCAGCCCTCTCTTCCAGTCTCCATCTTCTCACAGCTTCTCATGCTCATTCTCAATAGCTACCATCTGCTGCGGCAGATGATCCCTACCATTCTTTGCTCTCTCTCACCCTGAATTCCTTTGCTTCTCTCCCTCAACCTAACTTAATTTGCATTAGCACAAACAGCCATCTCTGGATCATCTCCTGCACATCCTTTTCTCCACCCCTGCTCTTGCACTACAGTGCAGTGCTCTTCACAGAAGCACAGCACAATCTCAGTCAGAGGTCACCTGGTCCAACCCTCTGCTCAAAACAGGGCCAACCTCCAGGTTACAGCAAGTTGTCCAAGTCTTTGTCCCTGGCTGAGTGTTGAATAAATCCAAAGATGAAGCATACAAAATCACAGAATCAATTAAGTTGGAAAAGGTCTCTGAGATCACTGAGTCCAACCTTTGACCAGACATCACCATGTCAACTAGACCAAGGCTCTTAGTGCCACATCCAGTCTTTTCTTAGAGACCTCCAGGGATGGTGACTCTACCACCTCTCTGGGGAGCTAATTCCAAGGTTTGACAGCCTGTTCTACTAAGAAACTCCTCTTAATGTCCAGGATTACTTCTAATGTGCAGGCTTCTCTGGCAACCTGTTCCAGTGTTTGAGCACTAACAAAATGAAAAAAGTTTTCCTAGTATCTAAGCAGAACTTCCTTTGTTGTAGCTCAGAACCATTGCTTCTTGCTCTGTTGCTGTGCTCCTTACTGAAGCATCTGGTTCCACTTTTCCTATGACCTCCTGAGAGGTCAGGGAGGATAGCAGTAAGAGTCTTCTAAAAAGTAGTTTTTTTCTACTTCAGGATAAAGGAGAAATCCACCTCTTTCAGGCTGCAGGATGAGTGCTGACACTCATCCTTCCCTCAGCCCAAAACAGACTTTCTTTTCTTTCAATTGTCAGAAATGTCTAAAAACCATGCAAACGTTTTCTTTATTGATGAGCATACGAGACTTCTCCTCTGTGTGTCCTCCCCGTGGTCCATTTAGCTTCATTCTGTCAATTTACTATCTCACTTTGCGTTGACAACAGCTGTCTTTAAAATAAGCAAAGATGGTCCTGTGAGGTCTCATTATCTCTCTTCATGCACTTACCAGGGGCTCCAGCAGGACCAGGTGGACCACGGAGTCCTGGTGAGCCATCCTTACCAGGAAGCCCAGCTGGGCCCGCATAATAAGCAGGAGATCCTGTTTCACCTTTTTCACCTTTTGGTCCCATTTCTCCAGGTAAGCCTGGCTTATCCCCATCCGCTGAAACAGAACCAGAGAAGAAATTCAGAACATTTCTTAACAATGCTGCTCAAAGAGTTGTAATGTAACAAAAGGGAAACTTTGTACAACTGCATCTGATATAAAAGAGAGAAATGGAGATTTTTAGCATAGAGCAAAAATGGTAACTGCACTTTTTAATCAAGCAAATCAATAGCAGTTCCTGAAGCAAGGCTCTGTCATCACGTCTATTTAAGTTGTTTAGCCAGAGCCCCATTGGACCAAAGAAAAATGGTTCTCTTGTTTTTTTTGTTCCCATAGTTATTACCTACCGCTCTGCACTGTGCATGGTCTGCACATGTATTTTCCCCTCCCTGACTCTGTATCAGTTAAAACTCGCTATGAAGTTAAGCTGTTGGAGCAGGTGCTGCTGGGATATTACCATCAGAGAATCCAGGTGGACCAGGCACTCCACGATCTCCTTCTTCTCCTCTGTCTCCTGGAAGTCCAGAAACACCTGGGAAGCCTGGATCACCTCTTGCACCTGAAAAACATTCCCAGTTCCACCAAACATGACAGTGTGATACTGCTGTTTGTTAAAAATGAGCTTCAAGGGCATCAGAGTATTAGAAAATACAATGGTAAATAGTAAAAGGTAGCTTTAGAAATGGAATGACAGGAATGGTGTGGAGCCACCAAGAGCAGGAAGAAGGATAATATCTCTCAGCTTATACTAATATGCAGCTAGAGCTACATTGCTCCAGGGAAGCACAGCAGACCAGCTCCCTGAGGAGGGGCCCTCTTTTCCTACAGGAAGTTGTCATTGTAACAGATGTGCAATAGGTGAGTTTTTCTTTGCTTCCCAGTACCAAAAGCATCTGCTTGGGTCCAGCTATTGCCTGCAGAAAGGATCATGTTCTTGCCAAATGTCAGTGGAAATAGAGGTCATAAGGTATGTCTATCCCCGCGGCTGCTTCTTCCTCTCTTTACAGTCTCTCCTGCTCATAAAAGCTTGGCAGGGTATTCAGGGCGATTTGACCACTGTTTTGGGCCTCTTGTCTCCTTTCTCTGGGAGGCAAGCAAACATTCATTGCTAGTACTTCTGGCTTTCAACAAGACTAGTAAACTGAATGGCATGAGAAAAAAGGTTGAGGCAATGGCATGTGAACACTTTTGTTGTTTGCTGGCACTTCCCTTGAATAGTTCTGGCTTTGGCAAGCTGCTATCACTTTCTATGTTTTTCTAGTCTGGCCAGCCAGAGCCACCCCAGCTCTGCAGAACAGCTCAAGCTGAGTATTCCTTAAAAAAGGAAAAAAATCCTCTTCTATTCCTCAAGGTTTTTTTTAATGTGTGGTGGGTTTTTTTATTTCTTTCTAAATACTAGACGATAAGCAAGTTCTCTGCGGTGCTGCCATTACTGCACTTTATCCAGAGTCCTCTGAAACAGGACGCAGAAGACAGACTCTCCCATTCTTCCTTCCACTGGACAGCAAAGTCACATGCTTTTTTTGCTTGTTTTTTTCACTGAGGATACAGGTATGCTGGATACCTGTTTTACAGCAGTCAAGCTTTAGCCGGATAGACAGAGAAGTCACCTGTCTGTAAAAAGGTGATTAGGGCACTCTCTTGGAAGGCAATCATAACTTCTGGAACACTTCAGCAAAATTCAAGGGAGCTGAATAGTTAGAATGTCATGCTTTTCATCTATGCAAAAGGGATTAAAACCCAGCTAAGAAACAATTTAAGCAAAGAAGCTGTACCTTTCCTTGGGATGTGTGAAGGAAAATAGGAATCTGGCCCTGGAGGACCCGTCTCACCAGGCTCCCCCTGTTAACACAAGTTGAAGTAACACACTTAAGCTCGCTATTCGAGAGAATTTCTTTTAAAATGGAAAGGTATGTACATGAAACATAAAGAACTGAACTTTCAAAGGCATTGACATGACATTTAAGAAACCTTAGAGATTTTAAGTTAACAAATGACATAACTGTCCTACAATGACAACAAAGATAATTGCTGCTACGTGACAGAAAAGAAAGCAAAATGACAACTGGTTTATTGCTTCTGGCAAATGAAAATAAAGCAGTACCTTGCCTCCCCTAGGACCATAGCCACCAGGTGGACCATCAAATCCTGGAAAACCCTGTAATACACATAAAAATTATTGACTTTTCCCTTATCAGAGAGAGACTAAAGCTATTTTGACTGTAGCAGCTGGCTTCCTCCAATGAAAATGTGAAAACTATGCAGCAGAGCTGAGCAGATCATCTTCCTGGGGTGTAGTAATTCGGGTAACACCATTAAGACTCCTTGAGTTTTGATGTTCCACTTCTTGGACCAATCCAAATTCTTGCCCAAGACCAGAGGCACCTGCTGTGCCACAGGGTCTGTTGTCCCTGGCAGTAGTGCAGATGGAAGGAGCACCTACACTCACACCTTGCATGGATGCTCCACGATGGAGGAGAAAGGGAATGCCTTCTGTTCCAGTTGACCCTGAGATACACAGGCCAGGCAGCCAGTAAGTAAGCAAGCCAGTAGCCTGCTGCAAGAAGTCTAAACAAGCTGGAACCATTACAAGTGGACATATTTTCACTGGAATGCAGTCAGAGAGTAGCGAAATAGCACTGAAGTGCACAGGTCCTTTTGTTTTCTCTTCTTCATGTGACTTGGGATTGTTTTGCTGAAGACTTCCCCGGCTGAATGAGAACCCAGGACCAACCCTGAAGACATATTGACCCAATTCCCCCACTCCTGGGCATGCCATATCCTAGAGGAAATTTTCCATCCCCACTCCAGAAAATGTAACTATTTAAGGAAATTTAATATAATAGTTAAGGACATTAAGAGAAAATGTTCATGAGTACTCTGGAAAGTGACTGGTGTTAAAAATGTGTGCTTTTAGTGGAAAACAGTGGCCAGATCAAAAAATGATATGTATTAATTAACACGGTTTTGCTGAAACCAGTATTTTTGCATAATTCACATTTATAATAAGATTATTAGTCAGCTTTTTCAAAATTCAGAATCTCCCAAGTTTTGCAGTGGGTACAACTCCTGTATAACTTAAATGTTAATCATGAGCTCTCTGTGTCACTTTTGAAGCAGGTTTGAAGCACTACAAATACCACAGCTCCTAGCAAGATGCCATGAACTGGACCTCACATTTCAGAGACCTACGGAATAACGGCAACTGTAGACCGATCACACCATCCCCAAAAGAGCCTCTGGAGTATCAGGTGTAAAGTCTCTTCACACTAGGTGGAGCTGGTGCTCTAAAAGTGAAGCCAGGAGCTTCCTGAGTAGCTGCTACGCATCTGTGTGCTGACAGGACTTAACCATCCTTCTTTCCTTCTTAAGAAACAAATCACTCAAAAATCAACAAAAAAGTTGTTGTGAATAGCACACAGAGTAGGGTGTCCCCTCTAATATACACATTATACAATAATACTCCACTCTTACTAATGTACTTTTTGCTAAAATTGTTGCCAAGGTTCACCCTCAGTAAGGGGCAGCCACTGGCCACATTAGACTGGAGCATGAACCTATGTTAAGGTGAACCAGTGGGCTTTAATGGGTTTGGAATCAGCCTCTCTACATATGTGTTACTAAGAGAGAATGCCCTTGCACACTACCAAGTTTTGCCACGAAACTGAACAGCTATGCAAATGTTATTTTTCAGATTTCATGTACTTTCATGTCCCATGTGTTTCATCTTATTATTGTTATGCCTTGGTGACAGGTTAAATCCTTAAGCAACTAAAGATGGCAAAGCACGGAAGGTCATCCATCCCACAGTTATTTACCTCATGGAAGTGATTTGTAATGCTGACTGAAGAAGCCTTTTTCTAAGACCAAACAGAAAACATGAGCTCTCCTCTGTCTGACAGAATGCTATTTTAAATATTTGGGTGCGTTTCCATGGGGACAGAGATTTAACTGGTCTATTTATCAGTTTCCATCTCTTCTTCTTCTGTGATATCCAAGATAACCATATATCTCAACCACATCTACAGAAAGTTATTCCAAAAACTAAGTTTCTGCTTGTAGGAAGAAAGTCACAGAAATTATAGTCACAGTAATGGGAACAATGAAAATGATATCTCCCCATAGTGCTCTTAGAAGATGTTCATGGTTTAAGCAAAATCAGACTTTAATTATAAGGCGCCTTCCGCCTCCCCCTCACCTAGGAAAAAAATAACTGTCCCAAAATGAAAATGTTGAAAGAATCCAGAAAATATTTGTTAGACCACAGCTAATGTAATTGCAGGCAGAATTTGTCCTTCACAGTTTACTTTTCAGACTGATTGTCTACATATGTGTTAGAAATAACAGTTATTTATGAAATACTTACTCTTTCTCCAGTGAGCCCTGGAAAACCATTGATGCCAGGCAGTCCCTATGAAAGCAAAAAAAAAATTAGCAACGTAGTAAGACATCCTTACATCTTCATCGCTAAGAACCATTATTATTTCTTAGACAGAACACATCTGACACCTTGAAACTTTTAACACCACCAGTTACAATTTAGGTATGTTTTCAATGAGATTTTCGTATGGTGCAAAAAGAACGGGTTTGAAATCTAATCTGGTATGTGATTTTTTTCTCTTTAATCAGTACATTGTAAATTGACCATGAAGATTTCAAAGATGACCCATTTTTGTAAAATGTATGCTGAGTACTGTTTAAAGCACTTCAAAAACACTGCCGCAAAACAAGCATTCATAGATGCTGCCAGGTAGGTAGTCAAATGTAAGTGGAGTTAACCATGACTGAAGACAGCTCAGGTGAAACAGCTCAGTGAAACACAGTCTGTGCTGAGAACCAGGACAGTAACTGTGGCTAGTGAGCACAGCTTCAGGTAAGAGATGCACAAGGCTTCCCAATGATGGCACAAACATTTCTATGAGTTTTGTGGTGCCCTCCTCCCACCACCATTTCAAAATGGCCTTTTCACCGTCCTACATCAGGCAGTCCTGAGAAGGCCAAACTTGGCAGGATGAAGAATTTTAATTTCTATTGTTTTTTCATCTGTGTTTTGCTCTAGAAGACAAACTCTCAGCTTGGATTTGCACATCCAGCTGGTGGATTTCACCTTTAAGAAATTACTCACCCTTTGTCCTGGGAAGCCCATTACTCCTTCTTCACCTTTTTCAGGAGCATAGAGAAGTAGACCCTAGGAAACATTGCAAGCCATTTCAATATATTTCTTCATTATGTGCAAAAAAATGGCAACAGTGTTTTATGGAAGCTAAACAGGAAGAAAGCATCACTGTAACATGTGGAGGACCTAATAATAGCTGCATGTGAAAGAACTGTTGTCCTTAAAATTAAGTGTAATATGCTTGCTTTGTTACAACAGCAGGCCATTAGGGAAAGGACAGTGTTCCACTCCTTCCATCTCCTTTATTTCTTCCCTAGCTGCAGCTCTGAAGAAGAGCCAAGTAATTATGCAGCTACACAACCAATTATGCAACTCCTCTTATGCCCAAACTGTAGTTTCAGAGAGCTATTTGGCAAATATAGGCTATTCTGTCCAAAAAAACAACCCCCCAAACATCCTGTTTTGCTACATCAGCACATAATCTACAATTTTCCTAATGTAGTAAAAAACATTATACATGTGTAAAATATGACCCACAGCTGAAGAACTGGCTAGCAACTGCACATGGAGAGCATCAGGGCTCACACTGTGACCTTCTCCCATAACCTTGTGGAGCTGCTGACCAGACCATCTGAGAAAATAAAGATCTGCAAAATGCTCAGTGAGTAATTCCTGCTTGGTAAAGACTGTATAAAAACCACTCTGGGAAGTCAAAAGGAACCACTCAATGGCAAAGCTATTTAGTCAGTCTAGAGGCTGCCTGTGAGTTATAACTAAACCATGTTCAGTCAAGCCTGGTTAACAGCTCTACATGGTACAGCAACATATGGGATTACCGCCCACTTATTCAACAGATCTAAAGATCCAAGAGGCCCAAAGCCTGTATGTGTTGGAGAGTATACTAAAAAGGCTTAAGAAAAATTCTTAATTATTGAAATTCAGTAAAATTTTAAAACGTTGATTAGAAGTATAAATGAAAAAATTTACTAATAGTTAAAATTAAAATTAAAGATGTATGAGGGAAATCTAATTTAACTGCACCAGCAAGGAAACAACTGATTGTGTTGTGAAGTTATTACACATCAAGCTGTTCAGGTTTTCTAAAGCTTTAGACCCGGTGTCTCTGCTTTTAACATATCTATATTGCTTCATATCTATATTGAAGCATTCCAATTAAGAGTGCACCAGTATTAACTCCAATATATTTGAATCTGTCTTTGTTCTTCTCCACTTGACTTACTGGAATTCCGGCTTCCCCTTTTGGTCCTGTATCTCCTCTTTCACCCTAAAAATGAAGAAAAAGTATTCAGATATGTTGGGCATTCCCCTTCACATTTCACTAATTTTTATACAACACAAAATGCCAAATATTTATTGAGAGAAAAAACACCACTCTTGTGCTGTTCTTTATCCATACACTTGTCATATGAAACCCATCTTTCCATAAAAAGTTTTTAAAGTTTTTCAGAAAAGGTGTCTAGGAATGTGAAGGTCTGCCTGTTTCCAGGCTTATTCATGAGATATCTGGGTGGTGAGTGCCTAAGTAATGCCTATGAATAAATGTACATTCTGCCATTTCTAACTACTGAATATCTATCAATTATTTGATCAAGAGGTCCTATTAGGACAAGATGAATCACAGCCTAAAGCCCACTCACTATACTGATGACATCTCCATTGAATATAACAGCTCTCCAGGTATGTAGCTCATGTGTGGACATCTCTGCTTACTCATGGAAATCCCAGCAAGTATGTCACTTAATGCAGGCTGCAGGCATCAAAAGCGATTTTAGATCTCTCGGTATCATACCAATTTACTCATCTTACTGCAGAAATTGTATGAGCCACATAAACTTTCTACCTTCAAATTTGGGATGGAAAAATTACTTGTCTGGAGCTGGTGTCTGATACAGAATATACACATACAGGGTATGATTATCTCTGCTCCCAACCAGAAGCAATAGATGAGAATAAACTGCATCTTCCTGTTGAGGATTTCTCCAATAGGTATTAACAAGCATTATGTCATGGGGAGAGGCCTTTTGTTCTATTGTAAAACTTTTCTCCTTTTTACTGGAACCGACAATAGGTATCTCTTCTTATCTCCCTTTCCCTCCCCTGAAAGGAATGTGGCATGGAGGATCCTGTGTCTTATCTTATCTCCCTTTCCTGGCAAGGCATATGGCAGGGGAGAGGGTTTTATCTCCTTTCGACCAAGACAAACAATGGAGGATTCTTTTTCTTANAACACTAAGTATACAAATATCTCCACCACATAGGCAAGTCATAAAAACAAACGCAGTAATGATTTCTCAGCAGGTATTTCTGCTTGCAAAATCAGATGTGAGTGGTGGTCAGTAGTTGCATACTTAAACAAAAATAAGAAGTTTGCCTTAGGCACCTCTAGACTTGAGAAGTACATACTTTCTGAATTACTTTAGTCACCCTAGTTTCAAGAAATACTTTATGATTTAAGTGGTGGAAAAGTAGCAGCTTTCTCTTTTGATAATGTGAAGGAAGATAACACAGGTACCCCCAAAATGCCAGGCAATGGAAAGACTTAAAAAAATTTATTTTTCAAAGACGAGAATGCCGAACTTAAGGATGTGTATGCTGGGCATGAAAGGATGCAAAACTTTTCCCTCTTTGAACCTTCCTAACAGCTCAGTTCACCCCCTCTCAGGGAACTCCAGGGTTGCCTTTGAAAAAGTTGTCTTTTCATGGTGTAAACTGGTCTGCAAGGGTGGAGAGGGAAAGAAATCCAGGCTTAAGTCTCCCAGCTAACAAAGGTCTCTTAACAAAAAGAGAAATCTTTAAATCATCCTGTCTCCTTGCCATCTCTTGCTTAAGGTCCACTTAGCCCTTCCTACAGATATACTAAAGTTCCCTGAGTTCAATATGTAAAGGCACATTTGTACAATATTTTGCTTTTAGTAGTGCAGTGCTCTGTTTCTTGTTTATTCAATGAAAATACCCTCTACTTACCTTGTGTTTGTCAGAGGGGACACCCATCAGCTCTCTTGTAGGAAGCCCAGGTGGACCTGGAGGACCTGGGGGGCCCTGCACGAGAAGCGTGAAGGTACATTGACTAACGGTTGTAGTACTTTGTCAAGCTGTAGATTAGCATAGGGTCTAGTAAAATGCAAAAAAAGGAGCAACACAGAGTTGCCTCCGCTATGAGTATGGTTCTAAACCATGTACAATCATACCAAATAAGTTGATGGCAAGATAAATTTATTTTGTGCTGAGTTAACAAATAGCAATGCCTGCTCTTGTCCTGTATGTTTCCATATAATGTGTATGTTACCATAATAATGGCAAGGATTATCACTTTACATAAAGTGGCTTGGCTTTATAAATTTCAGAAGTGTTACCTCTGTCAGTGCAAATGAAGGCATAGATAGACCTAGACAGGTAGAAGTTGGTTCAGCTATGACATTCCTTATGGATAATTACTTTCAAAACTACATTTCATTTTTTCTTATAATTACATGACGCAACTGCAAATCAAGAGAGTATTTAAAATAGGTTCCTTTCAAAACAGCAGATATCATCAACTTGTCCTTTAGTAGTGATACTAATTCATTAGTTTTCCTTTACCTGTTCACCTTTTTCTCCATAGAAGCCAAGGCCCCTGTTGCCCTGCAAAAACAACAGGTCAAAATTTACCAAGTGCACAACTCAGTTTTGTAACCTAAAATTCAAATTTAAACATGCTTAAAGACCTTTTCAGGCTTACAAGTCTGTAGGACACCAATGAAGAACTACAATAAAATAATAGTCTAGGTTTACCTCAAAGTATTTTTATAGATTTAGAAGTATTTTTATAGACTTAAACTCTCAGAAGGACAACTAATTAAAATCTCATGCTACCAATGCTTCTTACAACAGACTTTGAGTCATCCACTGAGTAACGAAAAAGATCAAGCATTTCATTTGCAAGATTTTTAATAGCATTGAATACTAAATAAAAAAAAAACTTAAGTGGGCTGGAACAATGATCTCATATATTTTTCCAGAGAGGTATAATTGAATATTGTGGTATGCAGCCAACACAGAAGGTCTTTGGCGCAGCTTGTGGTTCTTTATTTTACCACCTTCAAGTGGGTCTTGGATAAACCTCAGCAACACAAAACCAACATTAACTACTTTGACACAAAGACTTACTTGTGGCCCTGGTGGTCCTGGGGGCCCTGGTGGTCCCTGGAGAAACACAATAGGGGAGAGCAAATTATCTGTTGCTTTCATATCAAGGCATACAGGAAGTTATTTTCTGTCTGAAACATAAGTATATATTTAATAGGCAGTTTATTCTTCAGCATTCCATGTGCTATCCTCACTATATTAGCTATCTTTACTATTCTGAAAAATGCCCTCCTAAGTCACACTGTTATCTTTCTGAACAGAATAAGAGTTCCCCATCTTAGACCTAATGAGAACCCAGTTTTATATCAAGCAATTGGAACTTGTGCTTTTGGATCCAAAAGATTGGAAGTTGGCCAATGTGATACCTATCCATAAGAAGGGTAGGAAAGAGGAGCCAGGAAATTATAGACCTGTCAGCCTGACCTCGGTGCCAGGCAAAATTATGGAGCAAATCATCTTAAGGAAAATGATGTTGCACCTCCAGGAGGGTAAGGAGATCCGACCTAGTCAGCATGGCTTCAGGAAAGGAAGGTCCTGCCTGACCAATCTGATTTCCTTCTATGATCAGGTGACCCGCCTGGTTGATGAGGGAAGAGCTGTTGATGTGGTGTACCTGGATTTTAGTAAGGCCTTTGACACTGTCCCCCATAACAAACTCCTGGTGAAACTGGAGGCTTGTGGTTTGGATGGGTTTACAGTGGACTGGATCAGGAGTTGGTTGGATAACAGAGCTCAGAGAGTGGTGGTTAATGGTGCTGTGTCCGGTTGGAGGCCGGTCACTAGTGGGGTGCCTCAAGGTTCAGTGTTGGGACCT
>WEKX01029214.1:241231-271018 GCA_013390025.1 Pitta sordida
CCGCAGTATCAATGCTTATGCAAATAGCAATACAAAGTCTTCCCATTTTACTATAAGGCCTTAAAAACCTTATTAAATGCTTAAGGCAGCTTTCCCTTCCTCATACACCCAAATCTAGAAAGGTGCCTTTAAAAAGGATGGAAACATATCTCATACATCTGCAAAGAACACGGACAAATGTTTCAAAGTCAGTTATACAGATTTGAGTTGTCTCCATTTGCATTTTAATTTTGAGAGGTTCTGAAAACAAATTTCAGTTGTTTCTGCAAAAAAAAGGAGTACACAGGAAATGTCGCTTCATTTTCAGAATATATGAAAAGCCAAAAGAATTCAAATAAATTCCAAAAACTACCCATCAACCTGAGATATGTAAACCACACGTAAACCACCTCTTTAATGTCCATCTACTCCACTTTTGTGGGCAGTTACCTGAAGGCAGAATGTATGTAAAACTTTTCATTATGATTTCTGATAAAATGCTGGTTATGTTCAGAATTGTCAAATCTGTGCCTGGTTTTCTGCAAGGAACATGCAGAGCTGTACACTTTAACAGCTGTATTCCATGGGACCTGGTAGCCTGTCTAACTCCTATAACAGATACCAACCACTCTCTCGCTTTTGGTCCTGTTTTCCTGTCTGGTGTGGAGGAAAAAGTAAACAAGGAATGAAAAACCAGGTGGAGTGCTGGCCACCAGTGTCCCTTCCCCATGCTTTCTGGTACTATCTGATCATTTGTTTGTTGAGGAACAGGGGCCATTCAATATTATTTTCAATTTAAGAGAACTGAGACCAGTTTAGCATGAGGTTAGAGTCAGAGCTGGGGAAGTACTTAATATCATGACAATGTGTAATTCTTGAGACAATTAGTACCTCTGCTTGTTAGCCAAATTAACTTTGTTAACCTTTGTTAACTCAGACTTGTCAGTTTTCACTCTGCTTTCTTTCTGTTAGATCTTTTGTTGAACAACTATGTTCCCTTTTCATTAGCAAGTGACCTAAGAACATTCTCTCTTTGGCAAAGGTCACTGAGGAGATTTAAGCAAAGACAATCAGTTTGAAAGGTTCCGCATGACTCAATTATTAGAGTCTTGAATATCCCTTTATGACAGATGCCATGCCTGGTACTGCTCTGCCTGTGCTCCTGGAGGGTCAGAAATCCTAGAAAATTCTTCAAAGCAAAAAAACCCAATTCTAGGGAAACATATATTAGACATGTCATATTTTAGACAACTCATAAAGTACTTTTTCTACTGCTCCTTTTCCTTACATGATAAAGCAATGCAGGAATGTGCTCTGGCCCATAGTGCTCTCCAGCAGAAGGCTTCCTATTTTGGTGGGGTGAACTGGACCTCTTCCTGAATGCAGAGCATGGCATGATTACCTCATGTCATCCACCACTGGATTTACAGCCCAGTGTTAAGAGGGTCAGTGAAGTGTGTGAGGAATGCTATAGCCAGTACCTCCAAGGGAGTGCGGGAAAGAAAAGGAAAAATAGGCCAGTGGAGTATCTTGAAGGCTTTTAAGAAGTTCTCATGTTGCTCTTATACAAAACTTTGTAACTGTTTAGTTGAATTACAAAGCTTCCAATGTCAGGATACACATCTAAATAGGCAGTCCCTGCTTTGCTCTTCCTGCAGCTTCAGCGGACTGGAAGAGGTGTCACAAAATTCATGTGGTCAGTCCAGCCATTTTGCAAAAGCTGTTTATAGAGAGGAGCAAAGGTCAAAAATTAGGAATCCTGTCGCTTGTCCAGTGATATGCATGAAGGAATATGCTGCCGGGGTTGTGATTGAATGTCATAAATACATTTCGCAGTTAAGCACCAGTGGACCTAAGAAGATCCTGATCAGACTTTTAAATTTGTATTTAATGTTCATGTTTTGCAGCTTGAACTTTAATTTCCAACTCTTTTATGATCAGTTAGACGAAAGAGATGTTGCAATACTTTCTTCCTTCTAATTTACTGCGAAATTTACAGTTCGGAAACAAAACTGGCAGTAGGTGTGCTAATTTTGAGAGCAACCAAATGTTTGACATGCTATAAAAATAAAGATACAATAAATGACAGTGTCTGCTCCAAAGATTTTAAAATACAGGAACATCATAATGAGCTGCTGAAAAATCAATCTACCAGTGTGGAGACCAAAGATAGGAGAAAACTGTTTATTTGCAATAAAAAGGGGACAGAATCAAGAGTTTTGACAGAGCTTCACAGTCATTGAGCCCACTTCTGTTTTATTACAGATTTCCATTTTGCAACTGCTTCTTGTATATGGAATGTGATGATTCAGTATTCCCCACATGAAAATAATCCTTAGAGACCATCATTTATTTAACAGTGAACAAGAAGAAAGGAGGTTGATTCCCTGACATTTTAAAAAGGTCATTGGTGAAAGGACAAGTTCATTTCCTGTGGGAAGGGTGATCTGACCATGACAGACAAGCTGGACCTGGGACTTTCTGTAAGAGTGTTCAGTCTGGAACGGTCTCTCTAAGAACAGATGGGGAAAGGACGTGACAGCAATGACCTCGATGCACTCCTACTCAGCGAAATCAGCAAGAGGAATAGAAAGCAACTCATCAAGGAATAAAATAATTTATAGGAAAAATAAGCAACTTCTCAGTTGATTAAAAGTCCTAATGCAGGCAGGCACACAAAGAAGAAACAGGAAAGTTTTTAAAGGTAATGTTGACAAAATGTGGAGAATAGGGTGTAAATGTAGGGAATTTGTGATTCTCTGAGGCAGTTTCCATGGATATTGGCATACTAATCAAGATCAAATAAAACTGTATGATCTTAGTGCTCCCACTACCCCCCAAATACAAACTACGAGAAACAACCTCAAGAACCTTCCTGTGGCACACTGAGTCAGACTGGCATGGGCATACCATGTGGCATTTCTGCTGGAGCATAAATGCAACAGTTTATGGATTAAACATAATACAAGAGAATATGTAAGGGAAGGGTTTGGCGTTTCAGCTGCATGCTGTACACAGTGTGCCAGAAATACTTCAGCTAAAGGGCTGCACCACTTTGTGCTGAGAGGCAGCTATGGCTCAACTAGTTCAACTCAGTAGCTGGTTCTGCTGGGCACAAGGCTGCCAAGTATAGACAGCTCTCCAGAGTGCTTCAAAAACTGATGTGTACAAAACCTACCATGATGCAGGAGACACTGGAACATTTCTACACCATATATCATTATGCTGTACATTGATGTTGTAGTTTGAATGGTTCAATCCATATCAGCAATTAAAAAATGAGTTTTGTTTTAGCAAGGTATGTATAAAGAATATTGCAATTTCACCTAGCAAAAATAGATAAAAATAATCCATGGAATGGTAGGAGAAGCAAACATAAAGGCCAAAACACAGCTAATGCTAGCCACTGGAGAGAAAGATTATGTGGGAGAAAAAATCCTGAAGTCTGTGCAGGCTTGGTTGTTAAATATAATAGCATGTAACTTTATCTCCATGTCTTCAGGACTGTACTAATGACTATTTTCTAAGAGATAGATAATCAGTCTCTAAGAGGTCTTTTCCAGCCTAGTTGATCTGCGATTCTGTAAATCTCTGCAGTGAGCATTCAGAAGCTCCTCACTAGATGGCACCAGCCATTGCTGCTGCATACAGGCCCCACAAATGCAGGTGCAGGTTTCCAGAGCATGGTACAACCTTCAGGAAATCTGACAAGAAGTTCAGGTAGGGTCAAATCGTCCTTGTGTGAGGTCTAAGGCAACAGAAGTATAAGGTTTCTGGCAAAATGTCTGACAGTGAAATGGCTGAGAAAGTGCAAATGAAATTGGCTTAAATGTAACTGAGCCATGCTTCCTGAAGTGAGGGTGTTCTGTTGTTCAGTTGGGTTTTTTGTGTAGTAGATGGACTTGGTCTTCCAAAAGGAATGAGATGAACTTATTATCCTATTTCTCCATTGGATTGCTGAAGTTCTATTTAATGTCTGCATCTTCTGCAGGCCTGCATCTTCCCAAATTTATGTTCTGAATCTTCTCTGCTGTATTTTTAGTGTATGTCTGGCATTAGCTTCTACCATCACAAGGTTACCAGTGTTATGAAGGGATGGATGGATTTTTATTATCTAATAGAACTAGAATGCTAATAGGCACATGAAGCAAACCTCTCTTAAGCTGCATGATATTAAATTCTTAAACACAGAGTAGCACTGAAAGAGTCAGCAGGCTTTCTTTTTTTTTTTAATTTAGTTAATGATTATTTCTACTTTTATTTTTGTTTTGCTACTTCAGAGGAGGCTATTTAGCTGAGTTTTACATTCCAGCTCTTTTTCTCAGAAAACACTTTCCTTCTCATTTGTTAAAAAATTTCTTTTATTTATACCAAAAGTAAACAAAAAATTATGAAAATCACTTAATGTTAAAAATAACTAAAAAATGAGGCTGGTTTAGCCCAGTGGCATAGTAGCATTCTGCTGCTCTTTCAACTACATTGTCTGGACATGCGACATTTTCTCTCAAGACAGTGGTGATCAAATGACATTAATATTAATTCCAGAGCAGTGATTCAGTTTGCAGAAGGACTTTTTTTCATTAAGGAAGGAATAAACATTAAATCTTCATTTAAAAAAAAAGAACTATGAAAGGATTCTCTTTACCAGAAGCCACATCCCTTTTGTGTAGTCAGTAAATGAAATGATTTTGTACTGTTTTCTGTTCCCACGGTTTGGTCTAATTTGTGATCTTCCAGAAAGTTGCTATGTCACCCAAGAAGATAAAACATGTGCAAAAGAAAATATATGCTGGAATGTAGGTCAAGAACTCAAAAGAATGAGTTAATAGTTTCTTCATGTCACAAAATACATATCCATGTATGTCAGAAAATGCTTTCTGTACTTTACAAAGCTTCTGTATTAAGAACAATACTGGAACCACAGCAATGTCTCTCAAAGAAAAGCATCAGAAAGGGTAAGTCTAGACAAAACCTCACAAAGGTTTCCATGCTAAATCTTCAAAACGTTACTGTGTAGAGGAAAGTAAAAAAAGGAATGAGGACAAGATGTAGCAAGGAAGCAGTGGGCAGAGAGGAAGAATGGTTTTGTTTGCAGACTTGGTAAGGGTATAGCTCTGAAAGTCCAAAGCAGAATTTCTGCTTAAGTACGGCTGCACAAATTGGGAAATTCAGGATCGGAATTAAAACATATATTAGCAAATATATCTTTCCAGTGAGTATGCTCTACTGAATTACATGATAGGACTTGGAATGACTTGAAAGGCATAGATTTTTTTTTTAATGATTTTACTTCTTGAAGAGATGTAGACATCTATGAATATACAGGGTAGTCATCAAAAGCTCCCCTCAGGTAAAGCTCATGGCATGATATATCCTAATGCAGATATTCAAACTAGGTAAAAAAAATGCACCCTGAACGTAACCATTTTTCTTAAATTTGTGTAAAAGGACCCTAGGTCCCCAGCTCAATACCTGACCATCATATCGCTGTTTTGCAAACTGTGCAAGAAGGCAATACACCATATTGCATGAAAAAGGAGCTGGATATAGATTTACTTAACTTGGCAGGAAGTGTATGCCAGAACTATTGCTACTGGTGGTGCAAACCAGTACGATTTACTTGGAAGCTAGAAATGTTTCAGCACAGAACAGTGATCAGATGATAATGTTGTGCGCTCAAAAGCATATCTATTTATTTCAAGTACGTAGTCTGGCCCCTACCTTGCTTCCTTTTCGGCTACTTAGACACATGTTTTTTTAGGCTGCCAGAAGTCACATAATACCAGCACCTCTACACAGCTTCAAAGCTCAGTATCTTTATTCTGAGCATAATAACATTTCTGCCTACATTGGGCTCCAGTAGAATTCTGGTATGGACTCTCTCAGGATGTAAGAGGATCAGGCAGAAGCCTTCAGATCTCAGGAACCTGCAGAGCCAGAAGAGCTGGGGTGACCTGACATTGTGCAACCTAGAGAGATGCTTTTGGTTAGCATTAGAGTGGAAGCGTGGTTAACAGAGCCACTCACTTTATGTCTCACTTGCTGAGAGCACCAAGCTAAGACAACTGTAAAACCAGGAAAAACTCTACTTCAACAACATATAAATACTGTCCCTTTAACTTTGACTAAACTCCGTCTTGAAGAAAGCGATAACTCAAGTTAATTTAAGAGATACTACTCCGAATGAACTTGAAGTTGACATCATGAGCTAATGATGTTTTACAGAACACTAAAATGACATTGATTTATACTTGCCAAACCTTCATAACTGTATAATTAATTCGAGAAGGTTAGCTAGATAGACAACCAAAAATTCACCAGAGAGGAAAATCACCTTGCCAAATATGCTTTTATAACCAGACAAATATCAAGCCAATGGGTGTGGAGAAGGGAGCAGAAAGAAGCAGAAAACTCCCAGTTACTCTGTGACATCTGCTGTATCATGCTCATGTAAAAGGACAGACTTTGGTCATGGTACCCATTACATATGTGATTGAACATTTGGAGGGATGGGAAATGCCTTATACATTTTTAGCGCAATGAGTATATTTTCAGGACAAATGAAAATTCTGTTCATTCAACATGTGTTTTTACAGGATTAAAATGCCAAAAACTTTTCAGGGCACCATATAATGCAGTGCAATCCTCCTATTCTGCTAGTATCTGCACTAAAATAATATTTTTTATTCTTTAAATTCGTTCAGTTTATTTTATTACCATCATTCTATTAAGATCAACTGCTTTCTGGGACTTGTTAAAAGTACAGTTCACATAAAATGTTAAAAACTAGGATAACACAATTGGCTGGATAGCTATAAGGTTTCTGTTTGGCTAGCTGGGCTCCTCAAGGCAAGACAACAACCAGCACCTGCTTATGTTAGAACATTCAGTCATAGATCCGAGAGCAAATCTGCCAGCCCAATTGCTTTCAAATGGCTTTCAGTCGTGTGTGGGAGTGTTCTCAAGATCCTAAAATTCAGGAAGTTCGACACAGATGTTTTCTGTCAGTAGGCGTTGGAAGCACCAATAGTAACATCTGTTCACTTTTCATATTTGTGAGAACATTTTTTTTCGGTCCAAAAACCATTCACTGTTGAAATTTCCAAATTGTGCAACTGGCCAAAATGTTAAGCTCATTAGGCTCCATGAGTTTAAGAGTATGTGAAAATTAAAACCCCTGCAGGAGTTCAGTCCATCGTATGCCAATTTTTCCATTCTGTGCTCATCTTCTGTTTAAACAAAAACATAACTATTTTTGTGGTGGGAACAGCTATCAAAATTGACTTGATCATGCAAATAGAAGTTATTGCTGGATGTTTTAACTATCTAGTAGAAAGAATTTAATTCTCTTACAGAGGCTGTGACTTTTCAGTAAGTTGTGTACTGACATACCCTTTCCACATGGAAGCCCAGAATACACGTTCTAGCAGCATGTACAAAGGACTCAGTGTAGATCCTCACACTAGATGATCCTGTGGGTCCCTTCCAACTCAGAATAACCTGTGAACCTCAGTCATGGGAATTTAGTTTGGGACAGTCTCTGAGTTCCTTGCAAGGCCAGATGATTGGCTCTGAACCACCAGGAAGGATGGGGGGCTTTAAGGCAGATGTGCGCAGCAGTATGAAGAGTCATTGTTGGAGCAGAATAAAAGACATCTTTTTTCCTCCTAACACTTCTGGACAGATGCATCTGAAGAGCTATAGGGCTCTGTTACATCAGCTGAACAGAGTTTATACAGTTATTTTCTCTACATGATTTCTCAGCTTTGATATATCAATGCAGATGCACTAGAATTTTCAGTAAGTGTGACTCTGTTCACAGGTTCACAGGTTATTCTGAGTTGGAAGGGACCCACAGGAACATCTAGTCCAACTCCAAAGTGAACACCCACCCAGGGATCAGGACCACAAGCGTGGAACCACGGGCAACACGCTCCATCCATCCAAGCCTCCCACCATCTAGACCATGTCGCTGAGCTCCTCATCGAGTCTTCTCTTAAACACCTCCAGGGATGGCGACTCTACCACCTCCCTGGGCAGACTGTTCCAACGAGATATCACTCTTTCTGTGAAAAAACTCTTCCTAACGTCCAGTCTAAACCTCCCCTGGCGTCNATCGTATGCCAATTTTTCCATTCTGTGCTCATCTTCTGTTTAAACAAAAACATAACTATTTTTGTGGTGGGAACAGCTATCAAAATTGACTTGATCATGCAAATAGAAGTTATTGCTGGATGTTTTAACTATCTAGTAGAAAGAATTTAATTCTCTTACAGAGGCTGTGACTTTTCAGTAAGTTGTGTACTGACATACCCTTTCCACATGGAAGCCCAGAATACACGTTCTAGCAGCATGTACAAAGGACTCAGTGTAGATCCTCACACTAGATGATCCTGTGGGTCCCTTCCAACTCAGAATAACCTGTGAACCTCAGTCATGGGAATTTAGTTTGGGACAGTCTCTGAGTTCCTTGCAAGGCCAGATGATTGGCTCTGAACCACCAGGAAGGATGGGGGGCTTTAAGGCAGATGTGCGCAGCAGTATGAAGAGTCATTGTTGGAGCAGAATAAAAGACATCTTTTTTCCTCCTAACACTTCTGGACAGATGCATCTGAAGAGCTATAGGGCTCTGTTACATCAGCTGAACAGAGTTTATACAGTTATTTTCTCTACATGATTTCTCAGCTTTGATATATCAATGCAGATGCACTAGAATTTTCAGTAAGTGTGACTCTGTTCACAGGTTCACAGGTTATTCTGAGTTGGAAGGGACCCACAGGAACATCTAGTCCAACTCCAAAGTGAACACCCACCCAGGGATCAGGACCACAAGCGTGGAACCACGGGCAACACGCTCCATCCATCCAAGCCTCCCACCATCTAGACCATGTCGCTGAGCTNGTTTAAAGTGAAGAACCCGGTTAAATGAATCCTTAGGCCTTCCAATGTATGGGGCTTGTTAACATCACAAGTATTGTAAGGCATTCACTTTGATGGTCTTTAAGCTGGGCCTGGCTTCATGTTGGGTTTGTCTCCAGAAAACCAAAGTAGTCCGAGTCTAAGTAATCTGTGAGAAGTCTTGCCACCTTCAGCTATTACACAGAAATACTGAAAACCATCAGCAACATGTAATACAATTTGTAATTGAATTTACATAATATAATTAACTTTCTTGTCTTTTGTACGCACAAATTAAGAGAGGGTTTTTACAAAAAGATTAAGCTGAATGATGTAAGGAAGCTAAATGATGTATGGAAGCTAAATTATTTTGAGAAAGTATTACAGCAACCAATTACTTGGAGAACTGTGAAGTCTTCTTTTTTCTTCTCCTTGAAATCAGACAGGAGGAGAGTAAAAGTGTTTTCCGTTTTATCATGAAATAAATTATTTTTTTATCATCTACCTGAAAAAAATGAATGTAATTTTTGGTAGCACTTTAGAAGAGAGTCAAGGGTGGAGCATAAACTTGAACAAGAAGGTTCTCCAGATCCATTACAAAATATATAGTTTTCCCATTATACCTGATTTGATGTAGGACTAATGGGGGCCAAGAGTGCCAACACATCTGCAGATTCCAAAATATCATCACTCATGGGAAAAGATGTTCTGGACAACATCAGCAGCAGACAGTCTCACAGCTGCTCAAGAAGAAAGCCTATTTATCATTTGAAATAGTTTCAAAGGCTACTGGATATTTTTTTTACCATTTCTTGTAGACAGTGGGGACTATGCAGCTGCTTCAGCAGAACATTGGGATAAGAACCAGAACAAATAATTTTCTTTGATCCTAGAACCGTGGAATGGCTTGGGTTGGAAGAGACCATAAAGATCATCTAGTTCCACCCCTGCTGCTATGGGGAAAGGACAACTTTGACTATAACATAGTGCTGAAAGCGCCATCCAGCCTGGCTTTAAACATTTTCAGGGATGGGGTCTCTGCCTACCACCTCTTTTCCTTGGCAACCTGTCCCAATGTCTCATCACCCTCAGTAAAGAATTTCTTCATAGTATCAAATCTACACCTACCTTCTTTGTTTAAAACCATTACCCCTTGGCATATCCCTACCCTTGTGAAAAGTCCCTCTCAAGCTTTCTTGTAGAGGCCTCCTTTAGATACTGGAAGGCTGCTATAAGGTCTTCCCAGAGTCTTCTCTCCTCCAGACTTAATAAGCCTCAATTTTCTCAGCCTGTTCTCATAGGACAGGTGGTCCAGCCTTCTGATCAGCTTCACGGCCTTCCTTTGGGTTTGCTCCAACAGGTCCATGTCCTTCTTATCTTGGGTGGCACAGAGTAGGATGTAGCACTCCAGTTTGGGCCTCAAAAGAGCAAAGCAGAGGGGGAAAATCATCTCCCTGTCTGCTGGTCACACAGCTTTTCATGCAGTCCAGGATACAGTTGACCTGAGCTGTGAGTGCACATCAACGAGTTATGTTGAGCCTGTCCACCAACACCCCCTTCTTTTCAGGCCTTTTTTCAATCTATTCTTCACCCAGCTTGTATTTTTGCTTGAGATTTCCATGACCCACATGCAGGACCTTGCACTTTCTCATGTTAAACTTGATGAAGTTTTCACAGGTCCACCTTTCAAGTCTTTTGGATGACATTCATTCCTTCCAGTATCTGGACCACACAACGCAGCTTTGTGTCATCTGCAAATTTGCTGAGGGTGCACTTAATCCTACTGTCTATGTTGCCAACTGATAGTAAATGCAGGAAATGGGAATGAAAATAGAAGCCTTCTAGACAAGGAGAAGTACCAGAGGGAGACTTTGTGTTCAACTGGAATACCAGAGTGACTGCTGAACAATTTGTTGTGGCTATTTATCTGAGTCCTGTCACTGGGGACTGGTTTCAGGCTGTTGAGCTACTCGAGAGGGTCCAGAGAAGGGCAACAAGAATGGTGAAAGGACTGGAGAACAAGCCCTATGGGGAGTGACTACGGGAGCTGGGGTTGATCAGCCTGGAGAAGAGGAGACTCAGAGGTGACCTCATCGCTGTTTACAACTACCTGAAGGGAGGCTGTAGTTGGGTGGGTGTGAATCTCTTTTCTCAGGCTGCCAGCACCAGAACAAGAGGGCATGACCTCAAGCTATGCCAGGGAAGGTTTAGACTGGACGTTAGGAAGAGCTTTTTCAGAGAGAGTGATCTCTCAGTGGAATGGTCTGCCCAGGGAGGTGGTGGAGTCACCATCCCTGGAGGTGTTTAAGAAAAGACTGGATGAGGAACTCAGTGAAGTGGTCTAGACGATGGGAGGCTTGGATGGATGGAATGTGGTGCCCATGGCTCCATAGTTGTGGGTTGGATCCCTGGGAGGGCATTTGCTTGGGAGTTGGACTAGATGATCCTCATGGGTCCCTTCAAACTCAGAATAACCTGTGAACCTGTAAAAGTATCCACAGTATTTCAGATTCTGATTCTTGAGTGTCTCCAAGATTTCTTAAATTAGTGCTTTCTAGACTAAAACACAGTTTGCATAGATGACTAGCTGTGTCAAAAGAAACCACTGATATGCAGTGATGCACTGTCTTGTACTGTGAAATTATACTTGCAGAGATGCTTTCATTAGCCTAATTAGAGAGGCTTCATTTATTGATAGGGAAATTGAACTGCTGGTCATAGTGGCACAGTTTACAAGTTAACCATGACCCTGAATCTCTGCTGGGATGCCTCTCCTGCTTTACCATGTCTGTTACACACATGGATAAAGGGAAGCAAGAGAGAAATATGAAGCTTCTTCTGCTTTCCAAAACACTAACCAATGCTGGAACATGTGTACTCTAGATCTATAGGTCCTGGATCCTCCTGGTCCCTAAGAAGATGTTAATTACCACAGCCAGTGGCAGTCTTCTGTGTTCTTGACAGAGAGAGTAACAATCGTGGTTCCTTTGAGTTTTTTACTGCCCTCCTCCCCTTTTTCCTGAAAAAGTCTTTGAACTTTAACTTTCTTACCTTTTACGCATCTGGGACAACTTGCAGCTTTTACCTACCTACTGAAAAGAGCCAATGCAAGGTAATGCCTATGTTTTTAATTGATTTTTTGTAAAGAGACGAGGGACATTTGCTATATGAAAGCAAACAAACTCTGAGCAATGGTGTTATGGAAGCTACAGTGCTCAGTACAGACTGTGATGATATGGATGCTAGAAGAGTCACTACAACCTAGAGATTGGTAACCCCCAAATTACCTGGACAATAACCAAATATTACCTGCTCTAGCTGACCCTACTTGAGCAGTAGAGAACAGGCTAGATAGTCTTAAAACCCCCCTTCCAAGCTCAACCATTTTGTGATTCTGTGAAATACAGCAATACGTCTGATGTTCAAAATCCTCCTTAAGATATGGGACCAGATGGGATCCATCTCAGGGNAAGCCCTTCTAACTTGGGAGACCCCCACCACCCCTAGCATCTGTGGGCCTCTCCGGGCTGCTGCGACTGTGTGCTCACAGTGCAAACCCCTGCACCGCTTCCCCCTCCCCCGGCACTTGCGCCCGGGTACCCCAGCCCCGGGACGGCCGAGCACGGGCCGGGGTGAGGGAGCAGCGGCACGGCCACGGGGCCAGTCCGGGAGCCCCGTGGCCTCGCTGCTGCCCCAGTCTGAGCGCCCCTATGGGGAGCCCTATGGGGAGCGACTACAGGAACTGGGGTTGTTCAGCCTGGAGAAGAGGAGCCTCAGAAGTGACCTCATTGCTGTTTACAACTACCTGAGGTTCCAGCGAGGTGGGTGTGGATCTCTTCTTTCAGGCTGACGACACCAGAATGAGAGCCCATGGCCTTAAGCCAAGGGAGGTTTAGACTGAATGTTAGGAAGAGGTTTTCCACAGAGAGTGATCGCTGATTGAAATGGTCTGCCCAGGGAGGTGGTAGAGTCGCCATCCCTGGAGGTGTTTAAGAGAAGACTGGATGAGGAGCTTAGTTACATGGTCTAGTTGGTGGGGAGCTGGACTAGATGATCCTGTGGGTCCCTTCCAACTCAGAATAACCTGTGAACCTGTAAGATCCCGTAATTTAGCTGCTTGCCCATTCTATTGGATTTTTTCATCTCTGTGATATCTATAGAACTTTTCTGTGTCTGTGTACAGTTATTTCCCCTTTGGTTTGCTGTCTTCAGATCTCTGTGTATCTAACACAAGCCATAAAGCATTCTAGTTTCTGCAGAATACATTAGGTGAGAAAGTCACTGACATGAGGCAGAATAATTTCTTACTCTAAAACACTGATAATTACTATGGACTATGGGTAAATTTAGCATTATTACCAAAAGCCAAGATACAAGTTTATAGTTATCTGCTTGTGAATACAATAGTTATCTGCTTGTCAATAGCATACTTGTGTGCTTGTTGCGGACATACTTATCTGTGTGTGATGGCTCCTGTATCTTTAGTTTAGATGGATATTTACAGTATTTATAAGAAAAACCAAGCTTCTAGCTCTGCAATGCATTAAAAACCTAAGATAACCCCCTGCCAGACCTATCACTCTACTGACTCTACTGCTTTACACAAATCTTGTATTAGACTGGAAAAGTTTATGCTATTATTTGTCTCCACAAGAAGACATTAGTGAGCACTCCTGAGGGAAAAAAATTACCTTTTTATGAATACAGTCTGATATTTCATTACATTTTCACATGTAAAAGAGGGTACATTTAAAAGGAGAGAGTTGAAGAAAGAGTCAAGAGAAAGAAAGATGATGGAGTTATTCAGCTTCCACTGAGTATTTTTGAGTTAGGGCCATACTTCTGTTTCTACTCTCTCCACTATGTTCGAAAAAACAAGAAACCCGCAACAGACTTTGGAAAAAATACAAAATCCCAAAACCCAAACTCTCAAATTGTCTTTAAACGGCTGAGAGAATTTTCAGATGGTAAGTTTTCAGTACCAAGGACTGTATTAAGAATCAATGAAAACTTATTTCTAGTTATGCTGGTTAACACAACATTAGCTCCATAAATATTAACCCAACTGCAACTGAAGAAAATTAGCAATCTGCCTTTTTGCATATGCTTTTTGATCTTGAAGATTTTATCTAATTTCTACACATATTAGATACCTTGAGAAGATGAAACTAATTCTAAGTGAAAACAGTTTGGTAATCCAATTACTTAATTGGGTTATGCAATTTTAATGAAGTTATGCAGATTTTAATGAAGCAACACAGAAAAAGCATTTGCACTATTAACTCTTATAGACTGTGGACAGAAAAAAACCCAAAACTACTTCCTTTCAGCATTCAATAAAACGGTTTTATTCTGAAGAGAAATATGGTTTATTATAATTTTCCAGTTAATTCTGGTTATTTATAAAGACCTGACTAGACACTGAGCTACGGATGTCTTAGACTTCAAGTTACCACAGAAATTCAAGTAATTTTACTTATTTTATGTAATGCAGTTACGAGATTTCTGCACAAGTTCTTCCTAGACTGTACTTTTCCTAATAAATTCAATTATTAGTATGCAGCAAATCTGAAAAAAATGAAATTAATGCACTTTGAATGTACAGCAGAAGCATTAAGGGAAATAGCTGGAAATATATTTCAAGGCATAGTAAAAGATAGGCTTAGACGGTTTTTCAGCTGTTTAACTAAGCAACATACTACTTCATTCAATTAATATCTTAGAGAACTGATGATCTTGTTACCCAATCAAATATTTATTCCTTGACAGGGAAATCAGCAATGAGTTGAGAAAACAATTAACTGACAACAGGACACAACATTCTCTATTGCACTGAGAACACTGCTGCCCTAGACTGCCACTGACAACACAATAGAAATAGCTGAAAGTAAAAAAAAATAAACAGCTGAAAGTAGTTGGACCAAAGTAGAAAATGGCAGAGAAAGCAACAGGAAGGGTGAGGTAGACCCCCAAAGAATGGCAGGGTCTGCCAGCATGAGGAAGGCAGGCATGCCTATGAGACAAGATTCACGATTCCTTCCTTCAAATGCTGTTATCACAAGACTGTTCAGTCAAACTGTTTCTTTCTAGTCTTTTCTAGTCTGTGTTATTCATAAAATACATGCATTACTTTCCCACATGTATAAGATACAGCTATTAATTGGGATGTTTTTAAGGAATACAGCTTTCAACTTAGAAAGAGAAATGGATACTACCCTGATCGCATTCAGAGATCACTTTGTTCACTACAGCTGAACAAAATTAGTAGTACAGTAATCCCTCACCTCCTTGTGCATCAACTTTCACACTCTCACATCTTTCCGGTGTTTTTTCCAGTGAAGACACTATAGCCTTCCCTCGAATCTTCACGCTGCTCTTCTGTGTGCACACGCGCAGAGTGCCTCTGCTGCACTGGGAGGTGGGGCTGCCATACCCTGCGGGGCGGGACAGGCACACCCTGTAGGGCAGGGCATCAGCATCGGCAGGTGCCGCTTGCTCATGGATCGGCATGTGAGTGTTGTAAAGATTCATAAAATTCTAGGGAAGCTTTATACACACTGTGTCAAAGATTTATTATCAAGCCCCTGGGTGGGCCCCTGGGAGGGGTCTGTAGGCCACGGCTGGGGGTTGCCGCTGCAGGTGGCTTCTGCCGCCAGTGGAGAGACGGGGGGCTGCTGTAGGCTACCACTGCTGCAAAAAGAGGGGTCAGGGGTTGCCACTGCTGCCACTGCTGCCAGCAGGGGGGTGGAGGGGCCACGGGTGGTGGCAAGGTGGCCACAAGCAGCAGTGAGGGAGCTGTGGGTTGCTGCTCGTGGCGGGAGGAGAGGGATGGCGGCAGTGCCACACACAACTGTGAGGGGGCCATGGGCTGCTGCTCATGGTGGGAGGGGAGGCATGGCAGTGGTGCCACATGCAGCAGCAAGGGGTCTGCAGGTTGCCGCTTGCAGTGGGAGGGGGTCATGGTGGTGGGGCCACGTATGGTGGCGGCAGGTACAGCCGTGGCACAGCACCTTCCTTCCCGTGCCATGTGTGTCCTGCTGGTAGCCACTGCCCACCCCTCCTCAGCACATGGCATGGTGTGTGGCAGAGAAGGCGTTCTTGCGCTCACTGGGGCGGAGGGTGCAGGGAGGTGGATGTCTTATTTGCATATTCATGATCTGCCACTCTTTGTGGAATCTGGGTTTTGCGACAATTCATGTGGTCCTAAACCCCGTAAAATTCAAGGGATTACTGTATTAAGAAACCAGAAGAAGCTTTAGGAAAAAAACCCCAAAACAACAAAGTGAGGCAAGACATGCTCCATGAAGTCCTGCTGAGGGATATCAGCATTTCTAGGACCTTGGCAACTGTGTGTCAGCCATTAATTCTATTCAGGGATGTTAGAAATCATATGTTTGAGGTGGAGGGCCCTTGGTAAGAGATGTGAAACTACACAGTAACCCCTGAGAAGAAAACTAATAAGAGACAGACTTGATGGTAGAATACTTCCGTCTCCCACAATGCCAATGCTGCCTTTGAACTTTGCTTCAGCCATTGAAAAGTACAGACTTCTGCTGGAGTTTTATTAGATAAAATAGGTAACATACTAGACACTAAATTAATTATACATAGCCCTTTTGCTTTGTTTCTGCTTTTTTTTCTGCGTTGTTTTGCCTCTTTTTCTTCTGCACTCTCTCTTAGACTAACATCAGATAAACTATTTTATTACAGAACAAATTACCATAAAATTTACCTTAACATCTGCCTGATATTAAAGAGTGGTTGTAGGATAAGCAGGTGAAACTACATCTTTCTCATTTCTAAGTGTGTGTGTCCAGATACTAATGTTGTCTTGAGACTGGTCTGCACTGAGCTAAAACAGTATCACTACTATGCAGTGAACAGTAGATGATAAGCACCCATGGCTGAGAACACTGCTCTCTAGTCAATACCCAGCACCTTCTCACACTCACCTCTCTGAAGGTGCGTCCTCTTCCACTTTCTGCAGAAACATATGTGAGTATCACAATCTCACCTCAAGAGAGCCATAGGTCTCAGACAAGCCCTTCTGAATTGAGGTGAGGTTCTGTCAGTTTGATGTTTGCTAATTATTAGACTGCTTAAGCAGCAGCAATTCTTCATCACGGGGATAAACAGGGCTTCTTTTATTTATGGAGAACATTAAGGAAGAGGCTTGGAAAAACATTTTGGAAGACAGTTTTTGTGCAGCTGTTAACAACTTCAGAGAAGAAATGCAGAAGATATATGTTGGGATAATAATACACAATGACAAAAATGTAAACACAAAGAGCTAGGCTGTGACTTAATCTAAGCCTTGTTCAGACATGGGCTAGCTAAGGCATGCTTCATGTGGACTGAGAGGAATGGGGCAGTAGCCAGTACTTGTACCCTTACAATTCTGGTCAATGCTGTCCATCTTCCCTGAGTAAAGATTTCCATATCCATGCTATTGATGTGCAGTAGGCTCTACAAATGCCAAAAAATGAACAGCTCATGTGCAGCACTCAGTTTTCTTTACATAATTATGTAAAATTCACAATTGAGGAGATTAATTTTAATCCCCTGCATGAAGACCACAATACTAAAAATGAGAAAAAATACAGTGAAAAATTTATGTCCTAAGGACACTTACGATTCCAAACTTGAAATACAGAGCTCCTTGTTGAAGTTCTCCTACACCATTCCAGCCTATTTGCTCCTCATTATCTCCACTGAAAGACTATTCATTCATGGTAAATTGGTTGGATTAGCTCAGATAATTTTCCATTGCTGTTCATATGCTCTGCTCTGCCTCCTGCAAAATTCCTTGTGAGCTGCAGTCACAGTAAGAGTTTTTGAGACAGTCTCATGAACTTGCTCCAAAACTTATCTGTGCTGCCCAGTGCGTAAACCTAGCAAAAAAACCATGATAATGTTTGCATGTGGTGCTATTAGTTAAGCATTTGGAACTATAGCTGGAGAAATAAGGATTAGAAGTTTTGCTAGTAATTATAATTAGACACCTGCAACAATCATTGTGGTTTTCCCTGATTGTTCAGTTGTTGCTCACACAGACTATCCACGACATGAGTGCAAAATTCCCATGAGAAAAGGCTCTAGAAGTGAGGTCCAAATGGTGCACTCTACTGGTTTGAATGGAGAAAATTAGCTTTTTTTGTGTCAGTTTGCTTCAATTAAGTCATATCAGAATAAGCTGAATATAGTCCAATAAATGACATACCTTTTATCACTGAAATGTATTCACTTTTGCATTATTATATATTTCTATCAGTTAAAAAAATTCTTAATAGAAAAAAAATTACTGGCAAGTGTTACACATGTACCAGGTATTTTTATCCACATTTTACTGGTAAACAAATTTCTGACACATCATATCTCTGGACAAATATCAATGTGGATGGAAAAACAGTCTGAGAAAGGAGGTTTCAAAAAAATCTGAAGCTGTCATAGAATATGAACAAGAATATAGTGTGCTCTCTACAGCACTGCGTGGAATGAGATGTTATGCCCATGGATGGTAAAGCAATGAATAAGCTGCAGTTAGTGCTGGTCATGAAGCACTGTTTGAAGGCTGGACATGAATGCAAAAACATTTGTACAATTAAGTCCTACTAGTCCTACAGATCCCAAGTGGACTGTATAAGAGCTTACCATTCTACTTGCTATAGAAAACCAAAGTTAAACATAAGCTCAACCATTGCATCCTTGCAGTTTTTCTAGATCTTCAGGGCTAAACAAAGCTGAGAACATGAAGCCACAGAAGCCACCTATCCCAAGGGCAGTCCAAAGAGAGTGAAGCACTGGACTTAAGTAGCTTTAAAACAAGAGCTGTGTAGTATTATTTTGCTGAATGAAAACAGTGATCTTTCAGAAAGGGTTTCTTGAATACTTCCGTTTAGAAGATATTGGGGAAGAAAAATTGGACAGAATTGCCACCTCCAAAATGGGTGTTTTGGTCAAAATAAGAGACAGTGCCAACTCTTGTCCTAGTCAATTGCCACAGCACTCACAGATGTGGGAAGTTCAGGTTCAAGCCTAGAGCACAGCTGCTTTGCCATGTCTGTATTTCTTTTTCTAAAAGTGGTTTTTCATCCTCGTCCTTAAAAAAAAAATAGTGTCAGTTTTGCCTTATTTAGGAATAAAATATCACAAGTCTTGAACAGATATCAGGTCAGTAAAATTAAGTCTGTTAACATTTGTTTTGCCATACACTACCCAAAAGCAGTCTCCTTGTTTTTATGCTGGAGCACAGCATGTTTGGATCTTGCTGTCTCCTCCCTTTTACATCTGCTATGCTGTGAATGGAGTCAATGTCACCATGCGGGCTCTCCTGGCCTTATTCCAGCCTAAGATTTCCTCATGCTGGAGGGAACCTCTTCAGCTGCTTTTACAGAATAACTTTAGTTCCCTCTTTCCTTTGCCACAGTTTATCAAAAGGGCACTGAGGAAAAATTTAGTCTTCCCCGTTTTTTATCTTCTTCCCAACAGTGTAAGTTCTTACTAATACGGCTTTGACAACCAAAGTAAAGGAGGTAACAGCTTGCACAGTCATCTTAATTAAATGGGCATTTATTGTAATTTATTTTCTCTAATCTTCATGTGAAAAGTGAATGTACGCACCACAAATCATAACTCACATTTAGATACATTTCTTTCGGAAAGAACATGTGAAAAAAAAAGGGTATTCAAAAGGCAGTACAGACTGAATACAGTGCTGGAATAGGATATTCACTAGCTTGCAGCAGTGGATGTAGAAAAGGTTCCCACTGCAAAGAGAAATTGATGGTGGAAGTCTGCTCGAATAAGGTTCTCTCTGGGTGAGCTTCTGGCGATTTACAGTTTCTTTATGTTAAGAGCTATAATTCATAGATTTCTCTGCCTCTCATGATAAGATTTTCTTAATTTGTGATTATTTTAGCTTGCAGTACACAGTCATCAGTGCTATTTAAACAGCGTGTGTTGCAATAAATCCTATTGCCTTGTCATCTCTGATTAACTCCAGTAAGTTAAATTACACCAGCCCAGTACTACACCAGTGTAACTGAACTGGGAACAAATTTGGGTCTAACGTCTAACAGATGTGTGATGGGAAAATTTCCAACATTTCTCCTTTTTTTCTTAGAAAGCAGCTTAGAGAAAAAGCTAGTTTAACTTCAGTTTCTCAAGGCTCAGAATCTCTCACCATAACAAGCCTTAGAAATAACATGGGAATGAAAAAACCCACACTAATATAACAAGAGGGAGTAACAGCTCTGCTTAAAACACAAACTATTTCACATGCTTATTCCTTTCCATATTATATAGAATCCTTCCGCTGACAGCATTCCAAGAATGTGCCATTTACTGTTAAATCACTGAAGTCAAAGAGCATGGGAATATAGTCTGAGATTCCAGAAGATTCTATCCAGATTGTGCTATCAACAACCTGCAATGTAGTGCAAGGTTGAAACCAAGTCTGATATTTTGTCCAAAGTCCAAGTGGTTAGTTTTTTTAAAGGCTCAAATTCAGGCATTTAAAGAGCACCATTTGTGGCTGTTTGCTTCAGGAAAGTTAAGGAAAACTGGAAAACAATGCTGTCTTAATGAACATATTTTATTTTCCCTCAATCTATATTTGAAGGTTTATTGCAAACAAATTGTGTGTGAGCTGTTCTAAAACAATCCCCTAAAAATAAGTATATGAAACTTACTCAAATACATGGCAGAACCAGAAATTTTGCTGAGTTATTACATGCTCAGCTTTTTCACTCATGCCTTGTCTAATGTTAGGACCCCAGCTTCTGAGATAAATCTGATTCTTGTATAAACACATTCTTTCCAACAATATTCATCTGGCTTTTTGCGTCTAAGGGAGTATGAAATGTTACAGAGCTCTCAGCACTTCATTCTCTCTCTCATTCAGCAAGCAAAAATAAATCTGCTTTTTCTGCTGGTATATAATATACAGTGCCAGGAGCTGCAAAATCCTTCCCTTTTCTAGTAGTGTCTAGCACACTCAAGAACTTGCTGTTAACCACAGACGTGAAGAAATGTTAAACAAAGTTGCTACTGCATAATCATCTCCTCCTACATGAGTTCTTGTGATAGGTCTAATACTCAGCTGCACTTGAAGAATATACTTGTTGAGATTAATGTAGCATCATAGCCAGCCTGCTTGCGTAGCTTTGTTTGGAGCGGTATCAGCATCCCTGCAGAGCGATCAAGCTAGGATATTTGAAATACACCTCAACAGGGCAAGAAATCAGACTTTTCACATTGAATGCCGTGCAATTTCCACACAGGGGTAGGGAGGTCTTGGTTTTGGTCTTCAAAAGGATGGAATTCAGCTCCTCCTTTTCACTTTAGGTTATATTTAAAGACAAGGACTCAACACAGCTGCCCAGCTCCTGGATCCAAATGCTTACCCACAATATTCTAAGCTGGAAGGGACCACAAGGATCATCGAGTCCAACTCTTAAGTGATTGGCCCATATAGGGATTGAATCCATAACCTTGGTGTTGTTAGCACCATGCTTTAACCATCTGAGTTAATCTCAGGGTCATCTTTTTTCTTTTTTTACCTAATTCCCCATCCTATCATCCCATTATCTAGACCATGTCAATGAGTACCTCATCCAATCTTTTCTTAAACACCTACAGGGATGGCGACTCCATAACCCACCTGGGCAGACCATTCCACTGAGGGATCACTCTCTCTGTGAAAAAGCTCTTCCTAACATTGAGCCTAAACCTCCCCTGGCATAGCTTGAGGTCATGNTAGGTCCCTGTGTAGGGCTGTTCTACCCTCTGGCAGTTCAACGTTTGCCCCCAACATATCATAGTCAAATTTGCTAATGGTGGACTCAATTCCCTCATTCGTATCATCAATAAAGGTATTNTGGTGGACTCAATTCCCTCGTTCGCGTCATCAATAAAGGTATTAAACAGTACCGGCCCCAACAATGATCCCTGTGGAACCCCACTAATGACAGGCTGCCAACTGGTCAGGCAGACAGGTCTATAATTACCCAGATCAGCTTTCCAGCCCTTCTTGTGGAATGGGTGTCACATTAGCCAATTTCCAGTCATCCAGTACGTCACTGGCAAGCCAGGACTGTTGGCAAACTATGGAGCGTGGCTTAGCGACTTGATCTGCCAGCTCTTTCATTACCCTAGGATGGATCCCATCTGGTCCCATGGACTTATGAGGATCCATGCAGCTCAGCAGGTCTCTAACCCATCCATTTCCTTACTGTGTATGAGGCAGAATGAGACACAGGTCTACTTGGCTTCCTCCTTCCCCTTCCTGTGCTCCATATTCTACTGGAATAGCATGAAGCTCTTGAAGACAGAGGAATATCGCTCGTAGGAGGGGCCTACAGGGCTGGCTCCAAGAAGACCTACAGTATGCTTTAAATTAGACACCACTTGAAAAAAGCTGGAACAAAATAATTACATGGAGATAATAAAGAGAAATGAATGACACTGTAATAATTTCATAGCTAAGATACTGGACTAATACTTTGCAGACCTGGGTGTTTTAATTCCCAGTTCCATCATAGCTTTCCTTCTCAATGCTGGCAAAGCTCTTACAGCTGCATCAGTGGCTGACACCTCATTTCTTCAAATATCATGTTTCTGCATATTTTGCAGTGCAAAATTGTACTTTTGTCTCATTATTTGCATCACCTTAGTGAGTAAAGCTCTCCTTTCAGTTTAGGTTCAAACTTCTGTATGAACCATGATGACAGTAGAATACCTGTAACTCAAGTCTATCACACTAATTTGGAATTGTTCATTAAAGAATTCCATGTTTATCTTTTTGATTATGTTTTCCATATTGCAAAGAAAACTTAACTAGAATTATTTACACGAAATTTCTCCATAGTAACTGTTAGAGTGATTTATTCAGTAAAAGCATGGGTCTTGCACCACCCCACCCCTCTCCACCCCAAAAAGTACACATACCCCCGGAAAGGTCTTCATGCCTAAGAGTGCATGTGACCCTTTCTGTGCAGGAGGGGAACCACAATTCTATTACATAATTGCATATTGGAATGGGCTGCCCAGGGAGGTGGTGGAGTCGCCATCCCTGGAGGTGTTTAAGAGAAGACTGGACAAGGAGCTTAGTGACATGGTCTAGCTGGGGGGTGTAGGGCTGGACGACCCTGGGCCCCTTCCGGCTCAGAGTGGCCTGCTAGACTGTGAGGGATCTAGGTTGGTGTTATGCTCTGGGATGTGCTCTCGGTCTCTGTACGGGTGTTAGATGGTGAGTTGGACTAGATGATCCTTGTGGGTCCCTTCCAACTCATAATAATCTGTGATTCTGTGATACATATAGTCCTCATTATCCTTATTGTGCACCTACTGAGCTCCACTCTATGAAGGTCCACCTTCAGGGAATGAAATGCATATTCATAGATAAGCTGGAGAACAACTGAGAAACCCAATGTTGGCTGCACGGAGCAGCTTTTTCTCTATTGGCACATCTAGAGCAGCCTTGAAAATTCATGCTCTGCATAGCAAAGGGACACGTTTCTTTATTAACTGAGTTGACTCCTTCATCACTGCCATTTGTTGAGTGTATCAGTAATATTGAGCCAAGACATTGTATAGATGAAACCCAGAACCTGACCCACCAAAGTATCCTTTCAGTTACATTGCTTCAACTGCACTATGCACAAAACCAATGCTATATTTTTCTTTAGTAAGAATAATGTACTTTTATGGCTGAGTTCTACATCAGTGTATGCTTCTGACACAGGGAACTAAAAAAACCCAAACCCTTTCCTGTTTCTTTGTCTGTGTATAACGACGTGTGCCAAAAGGAAGCATGTTTGGACACTATTATGCAGCTTACTGAGAAACTATCTTAAATGTGAGGTTTCTTCTTTCCTACTAGCATTATGATTCCTTATCTCAAGCATTCAAACTATTTGCTAATTGGTCTCCCTTCTGGTTGGGTGTTTTCTTTTTGTTCTTTTTGTTGTTTTACAAAGTAGTTACTATGCAAATAATAATAACTTGTAGACATGAATATTTCTGTGAACATTTTTAATATTGGAAGTCCCTGTTTTGATTTTGTAGGAATGTTAATATATGTCTGGAAATAGCCTTGTAGAAAGCAGGTTGAATTTTGCTCTGAGATTGAAATCATGACGAAATAAAAAGACTGAATAAATCTTTTTGTGATTAATTGTTATGAGGAGTTATGCTGCAGCCTGATCCATACCATTAAAATAGACCCCCCTCTACTTCACATTATATGATACATTAAGCATAAAGGCTTTAATTATTCTTCATTGCAAGATCTAGTTACCTTTTATCTGTTATCTTGCTCTAGCACTAAGGAAAACCCAAATATATTCAAATATTCTTGTTCATATGTTAATATATTTGGGGTGTTTTTCAGACATATCATGCCCACAAAGTTGTCAATGTCATTAAAAGCAGAGGGAAAAATCCCTGTATATGGGAACAAGAGCTTTTGACAAGAGCTGTGCAGCACTATGCTCTAGCTGGCATGAGAATTTCTCTGCTAATGCACAGCTGGAATTCACAAGCAAAGCATCAAGATGGAGTGGTTGTTTCTTTTAAACAGAAGTAGATGGTATCAAACCCAACTTCTAAAATATCCCAATAGAAACATCTTTCCATCTGCTGCTATAGTTTCTTTATCCTGAAATTGTTCTGTGGAATTTCCTGTTTACTCTCAATCTCCTAATTTATAGATCATGTCCTTCAACGCCAGTAATAGAGTTTATGTAATTTCCATTCACTGAATTCCTTCATTTTGCTCTTTTAGATTAAACTGGATTACATATTACCTTAATGTGTGTAAATTCAAGCAGTTTAACATTTTTCTACAAGTTAGTTGCAAGTTTGAGCCTCATACTGACAACTGACTAACTAAAAAACCAAATACAGTGATCTTCCAGAATTCACTGGGCGTCGAGTCTGGGTAGGTCCCACGAGTTATGAAATCTGTAAAGATACTGAACCATGAATATTCAACTACTCCCCACGTGTAGCCATGCACCCTCCACTAATAAGGTCTGGGGGGGCGGTCCTGGGAGTGCGGCTTGCACTGTAGCACCTCATTAAAGCAGTGGAAGTGCCCTTTGGTGCTTCCTGGCCGCAAAATCCAGGGTCTGGGACATTCTGTGCACGTGCCTGGTTTCATAATTCACTGAAAATCCAACCACGATTAATTGAATACACGGATATGTGAGCCACGAATATGCAGGGATCACTGTATTAAAATCAAACCACTGGAATAAATCTACAATGTATCCTAGAGAATGACACTCCATAATTTTTTAATTTCCTCATTTTATTCATACTTCCAGTATGTATTAGCTCTATCTGAAACACACAAAAAATTAGAACATTTCCTATTCAGTTACCTTCTTAAGAAATCCTCCTCTTCATCACTTTAATGTCTAATTTCAAAATATGGGACTAGGCTGGAGCAGTGTGACAGCTGGGAGAGCTATAGGTGACCAGTTCAGAAGGAATTGGTTTGTAAGTACTTCTGTAAGGAATTTTCCTTTCATGGAGTCATTAGTATAGACAGCCTGTCTATGGGGCAAACTGTGGGCCTCATCCCTGGCTATGCAGATGCTTTTTGAGCAGGGAAGACCAGGATTTGTCTCTTAACTCCTCCCTTTTCCTCCAGCTACCCTTCGGATACAGAAAGGTCTCTATAGCAAAGGACAGGCACAGAAATCCCGCCTGTGCTGTCCTTCCTAGGCAGTATTTGAGGAGAAGGATGCATGAGTCACTTTTTCCATCTCACAAAAGCACACGGTTCTATCCTCAGCTCATCCAGTGCCGCAGCCTTCCTGTGCCCTGGGAAAACTGAGGAAGAGAGTCCTGGACCTCGGTACACACCACCTTCCTCTGTCATCCAGACGATGATTTGCCTTACAAATTCCATTTTTAGAATGGCTTCAGAAAATTGTTATTCAGTTTATTTTCTAAAATAAGATTTTTTCACTATATCCTTCCTGCATTTTTACATGGTTTGTTGAAAATATTCCAGAGGTTGACTTGGGAACCAGATTCATTTTAGCCTAGCAGAAACATTATTTTAAAAAAGTAGGTGAAAATCAAAGGCAATTTGCTGCTGACTGGCCAATCTCAAGAAGTGATTAAATAACACTCATGCACCTTTGCCCTAGCTCCTTCACCTTGCCCCTGAAGCAAGGTGGCAGGAAAGGTCCCTTAATTCCCTTGTCAACACCACTGGGAGAGGAATGGGTGGTCATTATCTATGGCGAGAGCGGCTGAGATGGTACCGAGCTACTTAAACAGCACTGCTGGCTGTCCCCAGTTAGTGAACTAGGCATTGTTATACCTCACAGGCTAACCTGGTGCTCAGACAAACAAAACGCTACACTGACGATACCCCCATTCATCCCGTTTCCAGCAACTTTATTCAAACAGGGAGAGGAACAAAAACATGACAACCTGTTCCATGACAGCTTACTGAGGATCATGTCCACCACATAAACACTGACACAGAACAGCCTCAAGGTACATTCCCCTTGTGCAAGTCTGAGCTCTGCTGAATTTCGATTGCTTTTCTCTGTGGTCCAGATCACTGTTCCCTCCTCCTCCTACTGCTCCTCTCCTCTCCTGGCCTTAGTCCCAGCCATTTGCTGCCAGTTACTAGACAAATCACATCCACAACCTTCCTCCTTCTGTCTCCTTCACCATCCACTCCCACATCCTCCTGAAGACTCATCACATAATCACTAGGCAAAAAGAACATCTTCAGGCTCATCAGGTGCACATTCCTGAAGAGAAAAGCACCAGTTAAAAGAGCAGAGTGGAGTTGGCATGGAATAGCCAGGGAGAAAAAGAAAAGCAAACAGGCAGCAAAAGCAGGGTAGGAAAGCAATGTAGAGATTTGGGAAATTCCATGCCTGGTAGTATGGATGGGTTTCAGTGAACCTGAGCATGAATAAAACATCCTGCCTTACTTGTACTCTATAACCTGGTCTTAAACAAGAGTAAGAAAGAAAACCATAAGAAGAAGGTGGCTGGTGTACTTTGATAAAATTTTTATCGGCTGTGAGATGCTCTAAAATCCATCGCTGATAATGACCCAGAAATATAAAGTGCTGATCTGAGGGCGTACATTTTTTGGTTCAACAGAAGAAAGTTGATTTCAGTTCAGCAGACTGAAATCAAAATACAGCTCATTTTCAGGAGACATTGGGTGGTAAGAAACAGTTGTATTTTGCAAGAATAAGCCATCAAGAAGAGGAATGCATCCTACTTTGATTTTTTTCTAAACATGGATTTGAGGTCGATAAAGGAGAATGAGTTCACCTCCCAGCAGAGATAAAATTCCACCCAAAGAACTGATTAAGATAGTTCTCATAACACTAAAACTATTCCAATCAATCCCTCCTCCCCAAACCATCCCACCCACAGTGCCACCCACAGTTCTCAGTGCATTGGAGAAGCAGCTTCTGACAAATGGGAGAACCCTCCACTTACTGAGTTTTCCAAGTGCTACGTTTTGGCTATTTATTGGCTTACTTACTTTGCAAATGAACTTCTCACTGACTGATATGTTCCAGCAAAATTTTGACATAAGCAAAGCCTGTCCAGTCATTTTGTCCAATTGGCAAGGGTTGCTTAAGATTCCTGTTACTTCTGCTTTGTTTTGACTGGCTTTGAAACGGCAGTCCTAAACAGACTTTTCTCACTTTCTGAAAGCTTACAGAGCCAAGGAGGTATCGTACTGCACATGCAGAAGCTATTTTATGTCCATGCAGTGCTGTGCAATTACAGGCTGCCACATATACCTCATTCTAATTTACTACCCAGCTATGAAAACAAGATGTACTGTTGTGCAAGCATACCTTCTAAACGTTGATAAGGGAAATTATATAAAAACCCAGAGGAGCATACACCGATTTCCACAACTCCTGGTGAATATCACATTCATTTCATGCTTCCCACCTTTTACTAACTAGAGAGAGAAGTTTCTAACACTTTCCTAGAAATATTCAGAGCATCTGAGATCGTGAGGTTCTGACTAGGACCAGAAGAAACCCTCCAGTGATGGGAAAAAAGAACTGTCATACTGACTGTCATACTGACTGACAATCTCTACAGGATTTGTTGCAGAGATAGTCTGTGGAATAATTTTTCCACCTCCTCAGATTTCTATCCTTCAGGTATAGCTCCCACTAACAGGAGTTACTTGGCAAAAAAACCTGCACCAAATATTAAACTGAAATATTCAGATATATACACAATCATCCAAAACCAGATTAAAATCTGAGGAGGCGCTACAGCAACAACATAATCCAATTAAGAAATTATAATTGTCTAGAAGAGTCATAGAATTACAGAAGCGCTTGAGTTGGAAGGGAAATTCTAAAAGTTATGTAGTCCAATCTCCCCTGACCCCTCTAACAATCTTTCCCACCTCTGAGTTTCTGACCATGGTAGACAGGCAGAAGACTCAAAAAATAATCCTTATGCTCTTCCCATTATTGATATGGTTGTGATACTTTAAATTCAGTTCTGGCAACTGCATTTCAAGAGTCAGGAGGAAAACAATAAAGGATGATCAGTAATAGAAGGAACTTTACCTATAAGTAATAAATGAATGAGTCAGGTCTCCCGAAAATCCAGCAGCAAAGACTAACTGGGGTATAATAGCAGAGATACTAGCACAGGAACTTCAGATACATTGACAAGAAAAGCTTGCTGGCAGACTGTGGAATCTCCATCAGTGGAGATCTTCAGGAGAAGTTAGATATATGTGTGTCAGCAACAGTAGCAGAAATAGCAAACCTTACAGTTAACTGGGGCACAAACAAGGAAAAAAGCCCAGTCAAATGTCATAAGTGCTTATTAGTTGTACTATCCAGAGTCGCAAAGAGATCAAGGCCTCAGTGTGCTCATTGAATAACAGTTTAGAGAGCTTGCACTGCAAATAAGAAAGCGGGCTGAAGGAGGGGAATTGCTGATAAAGTAATCCCTTGAAAATTGTGGAGGGGTGGGGGTGGGGTGTGGTTGGTTCCAGAAAAATGCCGCGATAAGTGAAATCCGCGAAGTNGCAACTGCATTTCAAGAGTCAGGAGGAAAACAATAAAGGATGATCAGTAATAGAAGGAACTTTACCTATAAGTAATAAATGAATGAGTCAGGTCTCCCGAAAATCCAGCAGCAAAGACTAACTGGGGTATAATAGCAGAGATACTAGCACAGGAACTTCAGATACATTGACAAGAAAAGCTTGCTGGCAGACTGTGGAATCTCCATCAGTGGAGATCTTTAGGAGAAGTTAGATATATGTCTGTCAGCAACAGTAGCAGAAATAGCAAACCTTACAGTTAACTGGGGCACAAACAAGGAAAAAAGCCCAGTCAAATGTCATAAGTGCTTATTAGTTGTACTATCCAGAGTCGCAAAGAGATCAAGGCCTCAGTGTGCTCATTGAATAACAGTTTAGAGAGCTTGCACTGCAAATAAGAAAGCGGGCTGAAGGAGGGGAATTGCTGATAAAGTAATCCCTTGAAAATTGTGGAGGGGTGGGGGTGGGGTGTGGTTGGTTCCAGAAAAATGCCGCGATAAGTGAAATCCGCGAAGTAGCGGTAAATACGTTAAGAATGGCAAATGTGGTAAAGAATGGTAAATAGGTTAAACCTCTTTACTAAGATTGAGAACCTCAACCAAAGTGGTATTAACCAAAAGACAAGAACCTAGTTTGCAAAAATAGTCAGCACCAAACCCTGGCTCTAAGTTCCCTAAGGTGTCTTCAACTCCCACTTAGTTACTTCTCAGTAAATAAGTACGATGATCAAAAATCAGCACACAATGGATGTAACTCATTGTCAAACACTCTTTCACTTAGGTAACTAAAGAGAACTTCCTGAAGCTTCAGGGGAAACTCTCAGAGCA
>WEKX01029215.1:9557-20931 GCA_013390025.1 Pitta sordida
GGCGGCGGCGCTGCAGTTCCCGCGGGGGGCACCAGGGGGCGGCGGCGGAGCGCGATCGGCGCCCGGCCCGTCCTGCGGTTCCCGGGATGCGTGAGGGGGAGATGGGGGGAAAAAGGGGATTTCTCCTGGAAAATGAGGGGGAAAGGGGTTTGTCACTGAAGGGAAGGAAGCGGGGAGTGTTTCCAGCAGCGAACGCCGCGATTCCAGCGGGTTCCCTGGGAATGGGGAGCGTCACTCGTGCCACAGAACGGGAACTTGGGGGGCGATACCTCAAGTGACTGTTACACAAAATAACAATAAAAAGCTTCAATACGTTTTGTGGGTTCGGTTTTTTCCTTTGCTGTCTGTTCCAACTGGTTAAGAAAAAAAAAAACCAGGAATTTTAATCTCTTCAAAAGACCAGATTTGGCATCAGATCCCTCGGTGACTTTGCAGATGGCCTTTAACGGGCTTTGTTTATAAACCAGATATTTCTGGACATTTATTTTGCTTTGCTCTTGGTTTATTAGTGTAAATTTATTAGCCCAAACCAGTTCTAAAGGTTTCAATATGGGACTCAATAGTTCAAGATCAGGGCAAGAAATCGGTTTTGTGTTCACAGTAATAATATCCAGCCCTCCAATGTTCTTATTGCATTTAATAACATTTTTGGCTTTATTTGATGGGGGATCAAGAGGAAATTGTTATCTCCAATTCTAAACAATGTGGTATATTAAGTATAATAATTGTAATTTTGATTTTTGGCCTCTTTCATGAGAACATTTCCTCACTGTTTCACGCCACCCAACGATTTGATTCATTCGAAGTTATCACACTTAATTCTCATTCGCTTCTAAATGAAATATTCACGTGGAATCTCTGAACTTCAGCAAAAGATAAAGAAGAAAAAAAGGCTGGAGAAATTAAATTTTAACTCTTTACAGAATGCAATTTATTTCCTGTGGATTCCATCTCGGCTCTATTGACTTATCCTGAGGCAATCCCAATTCTTCTCCTCTCCAAGGGTGAGCACTTGAAGACACTCAAATCAATCAATGACTTGCCACCCCCTGAAGTTTGCGGCCTGAATTCGTAAAGATTCATTTCCATCAAGTTTTCCACCTCCAAATCCAAAGGAGGCTGCGAGAATCAAACGATCCAATTAGGGATTGATCAAATATTAACGACGAAAACCTTCCCCGTCTTTTGGCTGCCGACGTTCCTCTCCCTCGGTGTCGGGAAAGTAATTAGCAGCTGGCTTTGATGAAGTTCTTCCCTCGGAGATTTCTTCTCTCAGTTTTGAGGGAGAGGAAGGAATGCGCCCGAGATGACCCCGTATTCCTGATTTTTTTGCCTTTTTTGCTTCAGTTCAGTGCCATTTTGGTGAGTCCAGAGGAGGCCACGGAGATGCTCCAGGGGCTGGAGCTGCTCTGGATCCAGGCTGGGAGGGCTGGAAATGTTCACTTGGAGAAGAGAAGGATCCAGGGAGAGCTTGGAGCCCCTTCCAGAGCCTAAAGGGGCTCCAGGAGAGCTGGAGAGGGACTGGGGACAAGGGATGGAGGGACAGGACACAGGGAAGAGCCTGAGCACCTGCAGGAATGTCTGAGCAAGGATGATCCAGGAGGGAACTATCCCAGTCACCACCACTGAAAACTCAACTCCAAGCCAGGTTGGGATTCACCATTCCCAGCCCTGCTGGAGTCCTTGCTCTGTGAGCAGAGGAGCCAGAGACGCCCCTGAGAAGGTTTTTTTTTGGTGCCTAAGAAAAAAAAAAGTGAATTTTCAGCCTTTCCCTCTCTTCTTTTCCAGGGGCACAAAGAAGCTGTGGAGACTCCATCCTTGGAGGCCTTCAAAACTCACTGGGATGAGGTCCTGGAATTAAACTGGAGAGCTCCAGTGTGGAAATGTGACTTTTCTTCTATTTCATGAAGAAATGCACCAGGACAGGTTGATGTGGCACCTTCAGTGTCTGTTTCCTTGGATTATGAGTGTTGGACCTGGATTCCCAATGGGAAGTTGGCTTTCCTTGTCCTCTTCACTTGTCACACGAGCAAGACTTTAATCAAAACCTCTGAGTCATCATCTTTATGCATGAGCTGAAAGGACAAATTTTATTAAGCCTGTTCAATGGAGGCTTTTGGAACCCTCCCCTGCAGCTTGTTCCTATTTTCCCCAAATCAGGGTTAAATCTTTAACGTGGATTTTGCTGCTTGTATTTCCCCTTCCACCCTGCACTGAACCAGGCGAAAGAGAACGGAATTACCCCTGGTTACGGGAGCGGTGGGTTTTGATTTGGAATCCTGCAGAAGCTTGTTAAATAGCCATAAAAATAACGAGATATTCCTGATTCCTATTGTGCATTTATCTCTGGAACGACGGATGGTGCTGGGCCTCGCAATTTCCCTAATGACCCTCATTAAACTTCATTAGGACTCCGTGAAACGCGACTTCAAATCGTTGCCGTCGATTTTTGGAGCCGTAAAAAAACCCACTCGGAGCAAAAGGGGGATGAGCATGTCCAGAGCCAGCCAGGCTTCCCTGACATTCCAACCGCATTCCCGGCGGTTCAAAAGGGCCCCACGAGCAGAGGGAGGGGAGGGGGATCTCAGCCTGTGGTCCTTGGGATATTTAGGAGCACCAGGGATGTGACCTGTGGAGGCTCTTGGAGTTGACAGTTTTCAACCATCACGTTCCCGGGGAGTTTCAACCTCTGGGCTCCAACTCAGCCCTTTTTTTTTTTTTTTTTCTTGTTTATTCATTTCATTCCCTTTTATTTATTTTTTTTATTGTTTCCTTGCATATACAACCCTGGCTCCCCCTTCTCTTGACCCGTGTTTGGAATGAGGAATGTCTGGTTCTAAGTGCCAGGGATGAAGTAGAAAAAAGGGAGGAAAGGTTTGGACGTGTTCTTCTTTTTTTTTTTTTTTCCCCTAGAAAAGTAAACATCCTCTGGATGTAGGAAGAGTAAACTTCCCCTGGAAATGGATGTGTTTATATGAACCATCCCTTTCTTCTGGCATTTCCAGATATTGGGCTGGAGATTTGTTCCCTCCCACTGGGAAAAGAGGCTTTTAAGTCAATGGTTCAATGACACAAAATAAGTCTTTGCATGATTTGTTTGGGTTTGGGGGGGGAAAAGATATCCCCCCTGGCTCTTGTCCTGGGAACCTGAAAGGGATTTCCTCCTTTATCTCAGGGTGTTACTGTTTGTCTCAGTCAGATCCCTTCCCCTTGGAGTGTCCATCCAACTGGAGGAAATGAGCATTTCTCTGAAAACTGACTCTGCTTTACTGGGGATTTACTGGGAATTCTTTGCCAGCATCACTTCCCCATAGTCTGTAAACTCCCAGTTTACATTTTCACCAAAGGGAGGATTTATTAATTTATTAATCAGTTTATTTATCATTTATTAACCATACTAAAGCAGGATGTGCCATTTCCAGGTGTGCCCATGCCCTGATTATCCAAGGCTGGAAACCAGACGTTGATTCCTCTCAATTCTTCTTGTAGCTTTTAATGTTCAGGTGAAAACAGGGAAGTTGGGCTTTAAAACCTTTATCATTTACTTGAGAGGGATTAAAAAAGGTTATTTTTCCTGCCTTTACCCCTCACACAGAGAGGGGGGCTGTGTGTTTAAAAATATATGGGATCCTATTTTTCTTTACCCCTCATAGATATCAAATATGTCTTGCAAAAAGGTTTTATGGCCTCGTGTGTTGCCTGTGAATTATGATGCTGTTCCTGTCTGGCAGGGAATGAAAGATCCCAACATCTGCAACTCTGGAAAAGCAGCTCCATCCCCAAACTTCCCACTTGGAGGAGATGGGATGGGGGTGATGGATGGAGTGAGAAAGTATCTCTTTTGACGTCGGGGTCGGGACAGTTGGAGGCTGTCCGGGAAAATTTATGGAGTTTAACCAAACCTCCAGGCTGGGGGGATGAGGAGATCAATCCCTGTGGATCCATAGATCCCTAAAATCCTGCCCTTTTTGTCCACAGAAGGAATGTCCCAAATCCTGCCTTTTTTATCCAAGCAGGGATGCCTAAAGTCCTGAAATCCTGCCCTTTTATCCATAGAGGGGATGTCCCAAATCCTGCCCTTTTTATCCAAGAAGAGATCCCTAAAATCCTGAAATCCTGCCCTTTTTATCCAGAGCAGGGATCCCCAAATCCTTCCCTTTTCATCCCACGTGTCAGGAGCAAATCCCACCTTGGCCCTGAGGAAAGGGAGGTAAATAATGCTCCGAATTCCATGGATCACTCCACCAAACCTCCTTGCAAAGCCTCACCAGGATCCCTGTTATCCACAATCAGATCCCACTAAACTTTATAGGAGATCCTCCAACGCCTTTGGTGAGAACTGGAATAAAAATAGACATTTAGAGACATTTAATCTTAGGAATCCCCCAAATATTTCTGCCCAGGAGTCACTGAGTGAGGCAGAATCCATGTGGGAAGTCTCTTTCCAGGATTCCCAGCATGGATTTGGTACTTGGGGGTAAAATTGTTGCTTTGGTTGGAGATTTGAGAAGATCTAACGATTATTCAAATCACTTTATTTTACCTTTTCATGAAGTTAAACCTGTTACCTTTGGGAGCATCTTTATTGTTGAGAACAAAACACTTTTGCTCTCAAAGCTGACAGAATATTCCATATTTCTGTCACCAAACTCTTATCCCTGATTTCCTATTTTCCTGATGCATTTTTGGCCTAATTCCATGGCACAACCCTTATTTCTGCTTCAGGAAAAAATAAGAAATAGTGTCATTCCCAAATAACATTCCCAGCAGGTTTAATATTCATTTTTTTTTTACCAGTTCAGGGATAAATAAACTCCTGAACTTGTCACTTGTTCCTTTTCTTGTGTTGAAGTGACTCAAAGAAATGACTGAAAACTACATTTTGCCTTTTTCAACCTCCTCTTTTCTAAAGGGAACTTAAAATAAAAGCTGAAGTTCTGTTTTGGAAGGGTCCACGTTATTGTTTCCCTGCTGAATCTTTAGTTGCATCTCCGTTTAATTCCCAAATGGACAAATCCCAAATTCCCAAATACTCAACTTTGAAGGGTCGTTTAAGTGAATTAATCTTTGCCCCAAATTGATGAACTGTGTGAGACCCAGAGATGCACCAATTTTCTTGAACATCCAGTTTTATTTAAGCTCCACACAGCAGCCCCAACATTTTATTCTCTCTTCCAAATGTTATCTTTATCTTCCTTTCGACAGCAAATATAAATCAGCGCCTGGGGATGTCTCACCAAACCCCTCATCCAACATCTCTCCGTGTGCTGGAATATTCCAACTCACATCTTGATTCATCTCCCTGCAACCCTTCCAAAGTGGCTCATCACCAACGATGGAGATAAAGCACGAGAGTTCAGGAAAAAAACGACCAAGGAATGCCGCGAGGTTGTGGTGAAATCCTCATTTCGTCACGTTGAGACTCTTCTGGGAGCAAACCCAGCTCAGCTGCTCAAAGCCAGACCTAAAGATGTGTAGATCCTATAAATCCCCTATAGATTGAGGGGAACTCGTGCTCCCACCTGCCAGCCTGGAATACAGTCACACCTCAGGTTTTGTGGGTTACGGGTCTCCTCAGGTCCTGTGAATCGCCCGGGCTGCGAATGTAGGCGTGTCATGAATATGCAAATAAGCCCTGCCCTACTCAGGCACTGAGGCCTGGAGGGTATCCCTGGCACTGCCCAGTGCCCTCAGACGAGTCAGGGAAGTGAACGGAATCATTCTGAGCCCTTCCAATCCGGGGGATTCTGTGGTCACGATTACACCGCTTTCGCTCTCGCCCACAGCACCGTGAGGCGGCTGGTGGGGAGGTGACCAGAGCCGGGGTCACACACAGGGTTGTGTCTTTCTATGCCTAGCCAGGGGCCTCACCCTGCCTGGCACTGCCTGATGGCACATGGGTCCCCATGCAGGGCTGCAGCAGTGCCTGGGTGCCTCAGGTGAGCAGGCAGGCACTCAGACCCAGAGTGGCCTGTGCTGCCTCTGGGAACAGTGCCAGGGCAGTGGTGGAGCAGGGACCAGCCCTGGGGCCCCAGCACCAGCTGTGCCACCTCTGGGAACAGTGCCAGGGCAGTGGTGGAGCAGGGACCAGCCCTGGGGCCCCAGCACCAGCTGTGCCACCTCTGGGAACAGTGCCAGGGCAGCGGCGGGCAGGGACCAGAGATGGGACGCTAGCACTGACTGTGCCATCTCTGGGAACAGTGCCAGGGCAGCGGCAGAGCAGGGAGCAGCACTGGGACCCCAGCACCAGCCTGTGCCACCTTTGGGCACAGTCCCGGGGCAGCATCTCGCGGGGATGAGCGAGAGGGGATGGCCACGCCCTGTGGCCAATTCACATCTTTTTCAACGAAAATGCGAANGGCAGGGAACAGAGCTGGGACCCCAGCACTGGCTGTGCCACCTCTGGGAACAGTGCCAGGGTTGCATCTCGCAGGGATGAGTGAGAGGGGATGGCCACGCCCTGTGGCCAATTCACATCTTTTTCAACGAAAATGCGAATCCTGAAGCGCAAATAAGTGAGGTAAGACTGACAAACAAGTTTTACAGCCAATCAATTTGAGGGAAGAATGTTTTGGGACCAAATATTTAATTGGGATAAATCCATTCAGCGTGGAAAACCAGGAGAAGGGATGAATCTCTTTTAAAGCCTTTCCTGGTTTGGGGTGTTAATTTATTTATTTTACCTGGGAAGAGTGTTTTTGGCAAGTTGCCTTCAGCTTGTCCTTGGGACCCAGCTTTGTCCCTATTTCCCACCTCTCTGCTGTGCTTTTGGGGAATGACTTGTGGGGAAAAAATGGAATTTCTTGTCATTCCTATTTCCCGCCTCTGTGCTGTTCTTTGGGAACTTTTTGGGGAATGACTGGTGGGGAAAAAAATGGAATTTCTTGGAATTGTGGGCACTGTAGAAGGGATAAAGGGAGTGTAAGTGCTCTGGAAGGCCATCAGAGCAGGGTGGCTGTGGTGTTTGCACAGCTCTTGGAGCACTTTATTGTTTGGAGCATTCCTGTCCCTCTGATTTGCCTGATCATTCCATAGGGAAAGCGTCCAGGGCAGAGGAAATGAAGGCACATCCTGAATATTCCCGGAGGCAGTGCTGAGTGTTCCACGGAGTGCTCAGCCTGGAGGGATCTGGAGTTGATTTTGCTGTTTCCTTTCCAGCCCAAAAGACACATGGATTGTGTGGGGGCACGGCAGGGATGGGGTTGGGATGGGAATCTCGGCAGGGCCCCAGATCCACCCTTATGTTTGGGGCAGTTGTTGTCCCTCCTGGCTGCCCCTGGATCCCTGGAAGTGTCCAAGGGCAGGTTGGAGCAGCCTGGGACACTGGGAGGTGGCACAGGGATAACCCTTTGAGTTCCCTTCCAACCCAAACCATCCTGGGATTCTGTGATAACTCCTAAATGACTTTCCTAACAAAATTCCCAATTTTCTCTGCTGTTTCCAGCCTCCCACAGACACTGAGTTCCACATCCTCATCATCTTTGTCTACAACCCCAGGGTTTGCTGCTTGCCGGCACCAATCCCCTTCTCTGCATTCCCCCTTTTCCTAAGGCCTGGCAGGGAGGGAGAGGGAAAGGGAAAAGGAAAGTGAGGAAGCTTTGTAGTGCAGGATGTCCTTGGTTGGAATGACATCACCTTTAAGGTCCTTTCCAACCCAAACCATCCTGAGATTCCAGGATTCTGCTGCTCATGCCCTTCTCCATCCCCACCAGCTCTTCTATACTCGGTTGTTCAGTGGTTTAAACACTCTGCAGGGTTTAAACTGAGCCCATCAGCCCTCAGCAGCAACAAAAACCGTTTCTATGTGTTTGTGCTCTGCCTACAGAGAGCCTGGGTAGGAGAAAAGCGAGTTAAACTCAGCTTTTTGCCTTTGCCCACCCCACTGACCTTTGGCTTTGCATATTGTGTGGCCTGGGGGTGGAGGAAGGAGGATGAAAGGTTAAGAAACCCCTCTTGAAGGAGTCAGGATGCCTAAATGTTTCCAGTGTTTCCTTTCCCCCTCTAATTCCCATCTATATTAAAGCTAAAACCCTTCTGAGAGGTAATAAAAGAGAACAGCCCAGAAGATCACTGGGAAGATTAGGAAGAAGAGACTTAAGAGCTTCTGGTTTTATACTCTGTCCTTGTTTCATCTGTCAATCTTTTCTCAGCGTTTCTCAGTGGGATTTGGTTGTTTTTTATGGAGCTGGGATGGCGTTGCAAACGATCGGGGAAAAGCTTCTTGGCGTTTAGTGGAGGGGGAAGAACATTCCTTGGCACATTTTGGGGGTGTTCCTGTTACATCTCAAATTTAGAAAGGAACAAGGAGTAGTTTTCATTAGTGCCTCGGGGTTTTCTTGGCACACATTTCATTTCCAAGCGTCCACAGGAGAGGCAAAGATGAGATTCCTCCTTCCCAGCCCTACCCTGTGACCAGGGGGATCCCTGAATCCCCAGATCCTGCTGCCAGGTGGGATCCTGGGAACCTGCTCTCGTTCCAAACCCAGCAGCAATGGGAAGTACTAGGACAGTATTTTTGGGGGGTCGTGCTGTGACTGCTTCCCTTATGTGAGAGTTCCTTTTGACACACTCTGGCTCATGGCCCACACTAATTTGCTCCAAAAAAAAGGGGGGGGAGGAAAAAAAAAGAGAGATGATATTCACATTCTTGGAGGAGTTCTGTGTTCCATCTGGATCCTGCAAACCTGCAAACCCTGTCCAAAGTGTTCCTCACTTGCTCAGTGAGGGATTTTTGTGTATCTCGAGAGGGATTTTGGTGCATTTTAGGAGGGATTTTTGTGCATCTTGGGAGTCATTTTTGTGCATCTTCACTGTTCAATGTGTCTCTGAGCTCCTGGGGGTGTCTCATGCCCATCACAACCAAGGAGTTGCCCTTGGAATGCTGGAAAATTCCCATGGAGTGGGAGCAGGTCTCCAAACTCTCGGACTGGTGCTCGCTGCTGGGGACTGGGGGATGTTAAAAAGCTCTTGTCTCTTAATTTCGGCGTTTCTATGGAAACAGATCCTGAACAGAAATTGTTCTTTCCGTTTTTTTCTCATCACGCTTTTGTCGGTGGGAAAAAGTGAAAGTTTGGATGAAAGCCAGAGCACGCAGCAGTAGGAATTCCAGGGAGAGGAGGACCAGCTCCTGGCCGCTCTTCTTCAGTTCCAGATCAAATGATGTGGAAATAAGGACTCGAAAAACTTTAGTTTTCTATTTCTGACTGGTGTGACCATGACTTTGGGCAGAGCATTGCCACCAGCTGGAGGGAAGGATTTCTCTGAACCAACCTGACCTGGAGCTCCTCTGGTTTGAGCTTCAGGACTAAGAATTTAGGTTCTGGGCACTGGACCTTGATGGGAATGAAATGGTCACTCAGGTCAAATGGAATTTGGGTGAGAACAGTTTGGGAACACGTTTTGGGTCTGGTTTTCCTCCCCATCCTCATGCTGGGGGCAGGAGATGTGTGTTGGGATTAAAGCTGGAAGGGAAGATTCCTCTACAGGTCACCAGCGAAGTGGCTCCTGGGCAATAAGAACTTCAGGGATTGTTTTCCCTTTGGAAATCGATTTTTAAATCTGGAAGTTGAGTGTCTGCGTGGCTGGAGAGGCCCCTCCTTGGGGTGGGGGCTGCAGGATTTGGTGCTTTTGAGGAATTGCTGGGACTCCTGATGGCTGTCACTCAGTGGCAGGTCCCAGTCTGGTCCAGACTTGTGAATAAATCAGTTTTTAGAAGATTCCTCATCTCTGTGACGTTCTGAGACAAAGAGCAGAGCTCAGAAGGACCATCTGCTCGTGAATCTCCCACGGGAAGCAAAGCTCTCCATTGCCCTCTTGGCCACCTTGAGAAGGGAAAGCACAACTATCCAATGATCCAAAGGTTGGGGGGCTTTTCCCAAATCTCCCCATCCAAAGGGATGTGCCTGAGCTGGGCTGGAGCCCGTGATGGGATCTAAGCTGGGGCAGCTCTCACCTTCAAACACCTTGTCATGAGGATCAACTTCTTCTACTCCATCTCTGGTTCCATCCTCTCAAATAAAAGGGAGAAAAATCTTCACTAGAAAAATCTGTGCTGCTTTATTCATACAGAAAAGAAAGAGTTAATTTTTCTTTTTTATTTATTTATTTTTTTTAGGGGCTGTCTCCCTCCCTGAGAGTTTTGGTATTTAAAATTAATGAAGAAAATGAATTTTTTTTTTTTTAAAAAAAAGGGTGGTTCAGATTACTCCCCCTCAGCTGTTTTGCTTTTTCTGGCAAATCGTTGCTTGTAGAGGTCTGGCATTTTATTTCTTTTTTTGTTTTGATTTTTTTAAAGCATTAACATCTCTCATCGTGCTCTATGTAACTCTTCCTTGGGAATGATGTGATGGCCGCTCAATCCTGGTCCTGCTCCTCAGGGCACCCTTTTCCAAAGCCATTCTTCCCTCCCTTTTCTTCCCTCCTCCAACTTGTGGGTGTCTGACTCAGAGAGCTGGAGACTCATTGTGGAGTCTTCACGTGGAACTTCTCATTAATTAACTCGTGACTCAACGTGTTCACATCAAACAGAGAGAATTCATGGTTTGACTTTTGCTCTGTGGCAGGGAGGGGTTATGGAATTCCTTTGTGCGTAGGGTGGATGAGGTGGTGGAGGCCTCATTTTTCGAAGTGTCCAAGGCCAGGTTGGACGGGGGCTTGGAAGGTGGAAGGTGTCGGGGAATTGGACTAGAGGAGCTTCACAATCCCCTTCCAGAATTCCTTGGAAAATGAAAACATTTGTAGGGTGGATGATCTTGTGGCTGCCCCATCCCTGGAAGGGTCCAAGGCCAGGTTGGACAGGGCTTGAAGCAGCCTGGGATAGTGGAAGGTATTGGGGAATTGGACTCTAGAGGAGCTTCACAATCCCCTTCCAGAATTCCTTGGAAAATGAAAACATTTGTAGAGCTGATGATCTTGTGGCTGCCCCATCCCTGGAAGGGTCCAAGGCCAGGATGGAGCAGCCTGGGATAGTGGAAGGTGTCAGGGTTGGAATTGGATGGATTTTAAGGTCCCTCCCAACCAAACCATTCCAGGTTTCTCCTGGTGGTGGTTCTGCTGTGCTAAAAACAGCCTGGGAAGGAGAAATCCATAAGGAACAGAGTTATTCCACTGGAGGAAGTTCCACGTGTAACACATGCCCGTGTTGACCAATATATGTATTTTTATATATATTGAAATATATATTGTATATAATTGAAGGGAATTTAGTGTGGGGTTGAATTTGTGGAAATATATTTATTATTTTTTAGGTTATTATATTTATGGGTTTTGTTGAATGTTTTGTGGTTGGATTTTTTATTGATATTGGAGCCACGTGAGGATTTTGTATTTTGGATGTGTGGTGTTTTTTGGGGGTTTGTTTTGTTTTATTATAATT
>WEKX01029215.1:21791-109922 GCA_013390025.1 Pitta sordida
AATATAATCAATATAAATCACCATAAATGGTGTTTTCCATGAACCCAACGTCCCTCATGTCCCATCTCCAGAGGGTCCAACCCCTCTGGATTTTAGACTTAAAAACAAGAAGCTCTTAATGATTGTGGAGGNACTATATATGATGTCTTCCACGAGCACAAAGTCCCTCATATCCCATCTCCAGAGCATCCAACCCCTCTGGATTTTAGACCTACAAACAAGAAGCTCTTAATGATTGTGGAGGCTCCTGGCAGCAATTCTGAAATTCTAAATTCCTAAATTCTAAATTCCTAAATCTTAGACAGGTTTGGATGTTGGATGGAGCCCATTGAGAAGGAGACATTCCAAACTCATCTTCCCAGTGTCCCTCAGAGGGGACCTCCCTCCTTGTGAACTTGAAATTCCCGTAAACTTCCCCATGTTTCTTTTTCTTCCAATTTATAATTTCAGAATGTTTAGAAAACAATACATAAGATATTATTATAATAATAAATATAAATAACATAAATCGCTATAAATGGCGTCTTCCACGAGCCCAAAGTCCCTCATGTTCCATCTCCAGAAGGCCCAACCCCTCTGGATTTTAGACCTGCAAGCAAGAAGGTGTTAATGAGTGTGGAGGCTCCTGGCAGCAATTCTGAAATTCTAAATTCCTAAATTCTAAATTCCTAAATCTTAGACAGGTTTGGATGTTGGATGGAGCCCATTCCAGAAGGAGACATTCCAAACTCATCTTCCCAGTGTCCCTCAGAGGGGACCTCCCTCCTTGTGAACTTTAAATTCCCGTAAACTTCCCCATGTTTCTTTTTCTTCCAATTTATAATTTCGGAATGTTTAGAAAACAATACATAAGATATTATTATAATAATAAATATAAATAACATAAATCACTATATATGATGTCTTCCACGAGCACAAAGTCCCTCATATCCCATCTCCAGAGCATCCAACCCCTCTGGATTTTAGACCTACAAACAAGAAGCTCTTAATGATTGTGGAGGCTCCTGGCAGCAATTCTGAAATTCTAGATTCCTAAATTCTAAATTCCTAAATTCTAAATTCCTAAATCTTAGACAGGTTTGGATGTTGGATGGAGCCCATTGAGAAGGAGACATTCCAAACTCATCTTCCCAGTGTCCCTCAGAGGGGACCTCCCTCCTTGTGAACTTGAAATTCCCCTCATGTTTCTCTTTCTTCCACTTTACAATTTAGGAATGTTTGGAAAACTGAAGGCAAAAAAATCACTCGGCTGAAGCGATGGCAGGAAAAACAACTCAAACCTCTCCCCAGCCGCTCCAAACCCCCAAATAAGTCCAAGAGAAGCTCCAGCCCTAATCTGGAATTTTAGCTGGTGGTATTTGGGTTCTTAAAGTTATTAAAATCCAATCGTTGGAGGGCTTGGGGACTCCTGGAAGGAGCCTCTCGAGGAATTTTGCCTGGAGGGAATTTCGCTGGTTAATGCATCTGTTGAGTGGCAAATTGCTTTCTTTTGGCTGAGGGGGGGAGTTGTCATTGGGATGCTTCCAGATGGGAGATCCTGCTGCTGGAAGTGAGGAAAACTCCGAAATAATTCCAAAGCTGTGTGGGATTTACCCTCCTGGTGCTCCAAGCCCAGCTATAAATATGAAATGTGGATTTTTTTGGGGGGGGGGTATTTCAGCTTGGAATTTTGGCTTCTCTCCCCGTTTCCATGGCTGTGGGGAGCAGGATGCCTCCCTCCTCTCGTGATCCATGTTTTCCCTCCTTCCATCCATCACACTAATGGTGTGAGGGGAAAAAAAGAGTCTAAAAATGTCAATTTTTCTGAGGGAATGTCAGAAGTGAAGCCATTTCTGACACAAAGCCTTGGTGGGGTGGGAAAACTCCGAATTTGGGGATGAAGACGAAGGATTCCCCCAGTGCTGAGTGGGTTTGACCCCCTCTAAAGTTGCTCCAGGATCACTGAGGGCTGGATTTATTCCTTCTGAGGAATAAATGTTTGAGTCAGGAACGGCAATGGGGAATTATTGCGCCGTTAGGAATTGCTGGACTGTGTTTCCACAGGGCACAAATGTTCCCCCAGTTCATTGTAAATGCACAGGCCTCTGTTAAATAGCTGGGGGAAAAAAGGAGAAATCAGCAGGGAAAAAGCTTGGGAAAAACCAGAGCTTCTTTGCAGCTGGAATTCTGGAAGAAAGGGAAGAGGATCCTGGTGCAAGGCCTGGGAAAGGCTGACCCAGAACTGGCGCTGCCCTGAGGAAATTCCTCCCTTTTATGTTATGTTTTATATTAAGTGAATGTAAAGATGAGAATTAATCCAATTTAAGTTGTACCAGCCCAAATTCCCACTCCCAGCCGTGATAACTTGTCTGCCAGGTATTAAATAACTGAATTATTATGGCCAAGTCACCTGTTCATCTTTTCCTTCACGAGGAGATTCATCTCTTCAACTAACGCTTTTCACGAAAATATATATTTAACATTATTTTTGCAGTGAACAACAAGCTTTTCCAACCTTTTTTTTGGAGTGAACAATGAGATTTTCCAACCTTTTTGTGAAGTGAACAACAAGCTTTTCCAACCTTCTCTTTGGAGTGAACAATGAGATTTTCCAACCTTTTTGTGAAGTGAACAACAAGCTTTTCCAACCTTCTCTTTGGAGTGAACAATGAGATTTTCCAACCTTTTTGTGAAGTGAACAACAAGCTTTTCCAACCTTCTCTTTGGAGTGAACAATGAGATTTTCCAACCTTTTTTTTTTTTGGAGTAAACAACCAGCTTTTCCAAATTTTTGCCCCTTTTATCCTCGGCTCCAGCAGTGGAAGATTATTTTTCCTGTGAGGAATTTTTCCTGGGGCACTGCAAGGTGCCCCTGCCCATGGCAGAGGGTGGAAGAAGAAGAACTTTGATGTCTCTTCCACCCCAAACCATTCTAATAATTCTATTATTTAGACTTGCAAACATTTTTAGAAAACCCTGAAGCGGCTTCTTTTTTTTTTTTTTTTGAAGACTTTTTCAGAGAGGGGGAGTTAAAACCCCCAAATTTTTGGAAGAGCTTTCCTGGCTAAGCCTGAGAAAAACTGTCGGAATTTATGTGACTCGTAGAAATGTGTTTAGTTCCACAAATGCGAAGGTGCAGGTGTGTTACTGGGCGATGAGCGGAGAGAAATTCCAGATTTTTGTGGAACTCCTGACAGCTTCCTTCTGGAAAGGAAACAGCCGGAACAAAGGGGTCATTCCTCCAATAAATGTTTCATGGATGAAAACTCTCGAGCGCTAAAAAGCTCGGCAGGAAAAACAAAACAAAACAAAGCAAAAGGCAAAAATCCCACGGAATGGGGACGACTTTGAGGGATTTTGCAGAAGGAAAACACGGACAATGATGGTCTCCTCGCCTTTCCCAGGCTGCTGTGATGGATGTACGACATTCCCAGGTGGAGAATCTCTCCCAGAAATGGGAGCAGCCCATCGAGCAGTCGGGGATTGGCAGAGCACCGTCATTAAAGCTGATTTTACCTCGTAATGAGGTGTTGGAGAGAGTAAAGCTCCATTCAAAAGCCTTGAAATAATGTTAGCATTGAACAGAATAACCTTCCAGGGAAATCAAATCCCTTGCTGGGTCTGTTGCTGTCTGGGAAAGGGAATCAATTTTCTTTTTTTTTTTTTGCCTGATAGCACTTAAGGTGGGTGGGGGAAGGGGGTTATTGTTGGGGGGGCCCATGAATGGCCTTGTGAAGGTCAAATCTTTCAAAGAAAAATAGAGAAAAAGGAAGAAAACACGGTGTTGTGAGGCCTGGGGTGATGGGAAGGACTTGCTTTAGAGGCTGTGCAGTGACAGAAGGTGATCGTGGTAAGGGAAACCTGCAGGTTTTCATTGTATACATGTGTGGAATCTGTTTGTGTCTCCCAGAAAATCCCAATAAGGAAAAAAATCCTAACCTGGACCAGATTAATTAAGGCTCAGTGGTTTAATTTGGGTGCCCCTGTTTTAGCTGGTCCATCCAACACATCCCTCTTATGGCTTTTGAGGCCAAGCAAGGCAAAGAAGGCACCCCAAAATTCCATGTTCCTGGCTGGCTGCTCTGGGGCTTCGCAGGGACATCCCCAGCAAAGCCCCAAATCGGGGATTTCTTTAATGATACATTTAATTCTCCCTCTCCTGGAGCATCCAAGAGAGGAAAAGTGACTGTTTTCCCTTTGGTTTGCTCCTCTCTGCAGCTGGAAAAATCGTGTTTTGGGGTGGAACCAGGAGCTCTCAGTTCCCAAAACCATAACCCCTGTGAAAATCAGGATTAACAGCCTTTAAAGAGCTTTCCAAGGAGAACATGAGGCAGAATTTGGATCTCCTGGAAAATGCAAAGCCCGGGGAATGTGGGATCAGGTGATGAAACCCCTGCAGCCATCAGAGAGGGATTCTGGGGCTGGGGGGGGGAGGAATATTTATCAGCAAAATCTGACTGGGAAGTGATTTTCCCCCTAAAATTCTGAGTGCAGAGTGTCCCCAGAATGCCTGGGAATGACGGGAGGGGGGGTAATTTCAGAAAATGGTTTTAAAATGCTGCTCTGGAATCCATATGGATTCTCTAAGGAACAGGGCAAACCTCATCAGGGACCACTTCAAAGGCCATTTCCTCGTGCTGCATTTCCATGGCCATCATTCCATTAGGGATGATTTCTGCCTGCTCCTCATGGGAATAAACTGCCCCATATTCCATTAGTGATTCCCTATTTGTCTGGAGCCTTCAGTCCTGCCCACAAGCCTTGGAAGTGGAAGGCAGTGGGAATTTCACCTTGGAAAGGGGAATTAATTGTGTTTTTTAGTAAATATTTTGTATTTACATCAGTGTTGTCTTTATATTTGTGTTATATTTATATTGGTGTTATTTATAATAATGCTTATCATTTAACAACAGTTGTAATTTATAACATTGTAATAGTGTTTGTGGTGTCATATTTATATTTATAATGGTGTTATATTCATAATATAATAGTGTCATATTTATAACATTATAATACTGTTAAAATAGTGTTTCATTTGTGTTATATTCAGGTATATTTATAATATTATAATAGTGTCATATTTATATTATAATAGTGTTACACTTACAACAGTCTTTAATCAATGTTATATTTCTATTTATAATCATGGTATGTTAATATTATAATAGTGTTACACTTATAACAGTGTTTGATTTGTGTTATATTAATTTTTATAAGGGTGGTATATTTTTAGTATGTTATATTCCTAACAGTAATATTTATATTGTTATATGTTATATATGTTACACTTCATGTTATATTTATAATAATTTGAGAGTTGCTTTCAGTTATATATATAAAATAACGTATAAAATAGTATCTATATAATGTATATATAATATATTATATATATACACTGTCAGATAGCATATATAGATAATATATATGAATATATACATATATATAATATGTATTTATATCTATTTATCTTTTTTTACTATTTCACAGGTCTGATGGCCAATTTGTGCATCCACTCTCAGGGATGCAAGTCCAAGATGCTGCTGCCACATCAAGTATTTGCCTTCCTTGATTATCTTTTCTCATTTTCCCTTTTTTCGCTGCTGTGGAAATGAGGAAAATGATTCTTGGGCAAAGCATGTGGAAGAGACAATGGTGCCATTTGCCTCCCAGTGAGGTTCTGCTGCAGGATCCAGATGTCTTTTAATTACAGGGCCACGACTGCACAAGGATGTGTCCAATGAAATCCCTGGAGCTGAGTAAAATCTGGGATTTGCTCCTATTTCTCCATTTATTCTTGTGGAACTAAAAAGAAAATAGAGATGGAAAATAGGTGTTTGGTGGGAATAAAACTGGGAAACTCCATCCTGGTTTTTGTCTCAGCAGTGGATGTCATCATGTTCCTCTTTATCGTGGAATCCCAAACTGGTTTGGGTTGGAAAGACATTAAATCCCATCTCATTCCAACCCCAGGGACACCTCCCCCTGTCCCAGGCTGCTCCAACCTGCCCTTGGACACTCCCAGGGATCCAGGGGCAGCCACAGCTCCTCTGGGAATTGCAGCCCAGCCAGGAATTCCTTCCCAAAATCCCATCCAACCCTCTTCTCCACCTTGGAATCTTGGATTTTGAATGAGGCCGCAATTCCAGGCCCTGTGTAAACGTTCCCTGCTCCTCATCCCAAACCCGAGGAGCCTCAGCTCATGTTCCATCCCTGCTCCCTTTCAGAAATCTCCTGCAGGACAGGCTGAAAAGGAAAAGAGAAAACTCCCTATTCATTTATTTTATAGATATTAATGATAATCATTTTAGGCTTCGTCAACACACAAGGCCGTCTTGTTGAACAGACGTATTTTAGATATTAATGATAATCTTTTTTAGGCCTCATCAACACACAAGGCCGTTTTGTGGAACATACATATTTTATAGATATTAAAGATAATGTTTTTAGGCCTCATCAACACAAAAGGCCGTTTTGTTGAACAGACATATTTTATAGATATTAAAGATAATCATTTTAGGCCTCGTCAACACACAAGGCCGTTTTGTTGAACAAAATCCAACAGCTTCAACCCTGGAATTTTCCAGCAACCCAATAAACCCACAGTAGATTGTTGTGGGTTTTTTAATTGACTCCAATTTAGCTCGAGGTTCATATTTGATATCCTGACATTACTTCTGATTTGATGTCCTGTGCAATTCTCTCGAAGCAATTTGACTTCCAAATCAGCACTTCTGGCTATGCTTTATTTTTCTGTCATTGCTGGGTTTGGGGGGAGTTTATACCTCTCCAAATTTTGCTGTACTATAAAAACTGATGACTTGTGAATGTCATTTCTTAAAGAAATGAGATTTCCAGGTAACACGAGTTTGCTCATACTGAAAGTGAAGCAAAGCTTTAATGGATTCAAAAGTAATTATTGGCCAAACTGAGAGAAAGTAGATTCAAATGAAAGAAAATATTAATTTTTTTTCCTTAGTGTCAACTTAAACCATCTCCTTATATCCCAGAGGAAATCTGGAGGGCTCTTTGGGCTTAGTTAATCTTGCTGTTCAACTCCTTTCCTTTTTCAAGTGGATCAATTTTGCCAGGTTGAAATGAGGCACCAGGAGGGAACTTTCAGCCTCTTCTGAGTCTGTTAAATTCAGCCTGAATTCGTATCTCATTATATTCCTGCTAATTTTAAATTAAACCCTGAATTTAAGCTCCAGAGAGCAGAACAGACTTTAATTTTTTGCTGAGACCTTGGGGAGGAGCTGGAAGATGGTTTGGCACAATTTTTCCCCCTTCCCCATTCAGATACAACATCCTTCTTTGTCTAAATCCTATTTGGAAGAGCAAACAAAATAAAGAACATAAAACACAACTTGATATCTCCCTGATTCTAAGGCCCATCCACTGAAATAATCTGATAACATTCATGTATTTTTCATAAGGTGCTGCAGATGTTATTTCCAACCTGGATATTTGTTAATTCTGTGCAGGAAAACAAAACTGAAGTAGGAAGGAAACTTCTCACGGCTCTTTTTTGCTCGGTGAAGAGAATTGAAGGAGATGAAATGATCCCTCACAAATCAATATCACCCTGGAAAGGCTTTGACACATTCATATTTTGTTATGAAGGAGTATGAGAGGATAGAGAACACTAGAAAAAAACCCAATATTACAGAGCACCAACACCTCTGCCTGTGATCTGATGAGTTATGAGTGATGTACCCCCAGCTGGGAAACGAGGAAAACACAACCTGCAAACAAAGGACTGAGATCCAAGATGAAACCAACTCCCTGGTGGGCTTCCTTTTATTAAAACAAATGATATTCATGCTTCATGAAGTGCATGATAAATCTATCCTACAACTGAAAACTCAGGTGGTTTTTTTATTCCCCGGTATTGAGAATATTTTTATTTATTTGAGGTAATACCTCCTGTATCCGTGTTCCTCCATGGGAACAGCTGGATGCAGAGTGTGAGGGACACAAAAGTGCTAAAAAAAGGAAATATGGGTTTTCTAGAACTGTGCTGGCATCATATTACATAAAACATAACTCTCCCTCTGTTGGTTTGTTGTAAAAAAAAAGGGTGTCCCAGTGTGGTTTTACACAGTTTGCCCACTTTGAGACTGGTTTGGAATGTAACGTCTCGTGCTAAAATCAGCCAACGTTTTGACAAGGGCTGGGAGGAATTTTTGATGAAATGTTGGTGAAGTTTGACAAGGCTTTGAGAAAGAACCAAGGGAAATCAGCGGGTTTGGCTGAGCTTCGTGCTGAGTTTGGGGTTTGCAGTCAGAGCAAGGACGTACACAGACAAGGACATTTTGGCAAGAGCCAAAAAACTGCTCTTTTGGTCCCCTGCAAACCCTGTGAGGGTGGGGAGGTCCTGGCCCAGGTTGTGGCTGCCCCTGGATCCCTGGAAGTGTCCAAGGGCAGGTCGGAGCAGCCTGGGACAGTGGGAGGTGTCCCTGGTGGAACCAAATTGTCTTTAAGGTCTCTTCCCACCCCAAAAAATTTGGGATTCTGTGACTCTACCATATGATGGGAAGAGTTTAAATCTAATGAAAGTCGAGCTGTCCCATGCCTGCTTTTCCCTCGGGATTTTAATTCAGGTGATTCTGGTTCTTACAGAACTGGAGCCCTAAAGGATGGAGAGTTCATGTGGTTGTTGTGTGTACTGGGGATTTTCACCATTCCTCACCTGCATTATGGGATGGATAATGTACTCATTTAAATAAAGATGTAATGGAAAACTTGGTTCTTGTCGTGAAGGGCTAGAGGGAAAATAAAAATACGTGTGGTTTGCATTTAAATTCCTCTGATTTACGTGACGCACATTCCGTACGAAAAATGGGGAATGAAGAGACCAGGAGAAAATGAAAGTGTGATTTCCTCTGCTGTCACTCCTGGCTCTGTCCTATATAATTTCAAACAACACAAGCCTCACTTAAAAATACCCCGTCTTTGTTTCCCATCAGAGACGTCTATGGCTTGTTCCGCTCAACCCTCTTGGCTTCCCCGCAATCTTCTGGCTGTTTAGCACTGGAATAATGTAATCCAATTTTCTTTGTTGCCATAAAGGCCTTAATTATGGCTTCCTGGGATATTGTAATCAGAAGACGTTGGGTTTTCTCATATGTCAAAGCGACGTCTGCTTCAAATTCATCAGTGTCCTTGTGTTGTTGGAAGCACTCGGAGAGTCTGGAGGTCACGCCTCGCTTCCCGTGTCATTCCCGCCGATGAATTTATTCAGCACAGAAATACAAACTTGCTTTGAATTGTCGCCTTTATCTTGAGGTTGTTGCTGCAGAAATGTGATAATCTCTCATTTGTGCCCGTGCTGATAACGTCGTTCCAGCTTTGATTTCTCTGTTGACATTTGAAGGAATATTTAATTTTCATTTTCCTTCATGGCACGTGGTCGGTGCCCTTGAGGTGCTCAGGGACCACCTGGGAGGCTGGAAAAGTTGGATGCAACAAAAGTCCACCTTGGTCACTCACAGCTTTGCTTAATTAACTCAAGGGCTTTTTGTCTGAAGCAACAAAAAAAGAGAATAAAATTTTTGGAGAGCACCGTTATCTTGCAATTGCCAGGGAACAGTTTAATCGTGGATATGTTTTTATTGCAAAGATGGTGTTGGCTGGTCTCCAATCCCTGTTTTCCAAGTCACCTCGGCCCCAGAATCGGTGATGGGGATGGAGTCAGGATTTGCAGGGCTGCCAGGAGGTACCTGCACCCTCTGCCCAGGGGGGACAGGCATTTGTGAGAGCAGGATTTGCGGCCCCAGAATCACAGAATCACAGAATGGTTTGGGTTGGAAAGGACCTTTAAGGCTGTTCTTGTTCCATCCCTCCTCCATGGCCAAGGACAACTTCAGGTTTCTCCAAGCCCTGTCCAGCTTGGCCTTGAAGTGGGTCAGTGTCCTGGGGGTGAGACAGGAGGTGTTGGAGCAGAAATGATGGAACTGAACAGGAAAACTTTCCCGGGGCTGTGGATTTATTCAAATTCCCAGCAGTTCTGAGCCTGGAGGCACAAACACACTGGGAATGTGGTGCCTGGAGAGGGGAGATGGGAGATGGGCTCACTCCACCCAAACCTTGCTGGCCACGCTCTCCTGGGTGCAGACTGAGGAGCTCTGGCTGTCCTTTAATTAAGAAAATAAATTACTTCTGTTAATTGATTATTCCTCAAGTGTTTTGTCCAATGTGGCTCACATGGACAAAGAACCTGATCCTATTTTTCCCATCCCACCTCCAGTTTGCCCTGGCTGAGGGTGGCATTTATCCTCCTGTTAAATACTACTCTTGGATTTTTCAAAAAGGTTTCCAGTGCTGCCTAAACCCTCCCTTTTAAAATAAAACCCTGGGATAGATTATAGCTATTCCTCAGGTGAAATCGCTAAATATATTGGGAATGATTTTATTTTCCCAGAAATACCATTTGTGTGATGCCGTGGGCGACACCAGGGAGCCCATTTTAGGAATCTCTTCTCCAAAGGGAATCCAGCTGGGCGTGAAATGAGCCCTTTTGTCTGTGGGAGATGCAGGATGAGGGTCAAGAAGGGCGGATCAATACAGCCACACATCCCAAACAGCCCAGCCAGGAACCTCAGGACGACGGGAAACGAGCTTTGAAAGCGTCACACTGAACTCAGCCAACGGCAAATAATAATAATAATAATTTTAGCAGGAGATTAAATTGCTCCTCTTGCTCCTGTTTTAGTGGCTCAGCCGAAGCCCTGAGCTGGGAATGGTGCCCTTGGAAGTCGTTAGTCTTTTCCTAATCTAAAACCGCAGCTCCATAAAAATCCAACCTTTGGAATGTTTGTGAGCGAAGCGCTTTCCCTCCAACAATGTAACTGTAAATGGTGTTACACCTTGGCTTGTAGCCCCACTCTGCCCTCATATCTTCTTGTTTCCTGTTTTTAATTAATTAATTATTAATCCACATCTCCCCGAACTCCTCGTTCTTTGTCTGAGCTGTTGCTGTACAAACGATGTTGGTTTTATTGCAACTTCTGCTCTTTGCCTGCATTTACGGCCCAGTGCGGTAAAGCCAAAGGCAGCTGGTGTTTCCAGCAGGGAAAATACCCAGAGTTATTTGCATATATGCAAAGTGAGTGTCTCTGCAGGAATTTCAGGAGAGGGGGGCAGGTCGTGGGGATGCAAAACTCAACCAGAGTGGGGAGAAAACATCAAAACATGAAGCTGGGACCTGATGTTTCTTCTCTTCATCTTGCAGCCAATCCATATAAAACCTGCCATAACTTTTTCCTCTGAAAAAAAAAGGCTGAATTTTGTGACATTTGTTTTTCCCTGTGTGTGACATTTATTTCCCCATTTTATTGCCTTGCAGATGTAGAAAGTCAATTTGTGATGAGGCAGAGCATTCACCCAGCTTCGAACCACGGGCTTTGTGTCTTCCCAAGCGGAGCTGCAGGAAATTTCTGAGACAAAAAAAACACCAAGAAAATGTAAAATCAGCTCTTTCAATGTTATTTGCACAGTCTTCTCTACTTACACAAGTATTTTGGGGGGGCTGAAAAACGGCCTGTAAAGTTCACTTCAGCATTTCCCAAGTCCATCCTTCTGATATTTGAATTCAAGAGATCATTTCATTGCTTGTTTTAATCCTAACATGTCAACGAGGAGCGGCATTGGCACCACGTATTTCATTTTCATGGGGAAAAAATGATAATTTAACGTTGACAACGAAGGAGTGAACGAATCAGAAATGATTTTTCCTCCCAGAAAAGCAAGAGCTCAGCCCTTCCCAGAGCTCCACGTGGGGCAGCATCAGGGATCATAAATCCCATCAGGTGTTGCCCCCACCCTGTTTTATGGTGGGGATAATTCAAGTCTTCACAGGCTGTGAATATTCCCAGTTCAAGTGCACTCACCATCCCTTTCTCTACTAGTTTGGAATGCTGTGTCCCTGTTTCCAGCCCATGGATTGGGCTCATGGCAGCTCTGTGCTCCTGTACCTTGGGGTGCTTTAAAAACATGAGGAGTTATTTGATTTTCCAATTGAATTTTGATTTGGAAGTTGCCAGATGAGAGCTTTGCATTTAAGGAAGAACTCAGCCTCCCATTTATTTTAATTGGGAAAAATTCCGATCAAAATATCCCTCATTTCCTTGGCTTTGTTTCTCCCCCAGAATCCCAGGCTTGTTTCCTCTCATCCTTTTTGCTTCAGTGTCATGACCTTGCCCTTTTCCTCCTTATTCCACACGCTGTGCTTGTCATTTAATCTTAAGGTTATTAAATAAAAGTCATTTGTGCTCGGCACATTTCCCCTCAGCTTCCAGTGCTCTCCTCAGGGAAATGGGGATCTATCCAGGGACAGCACATCTCTTAAATAACACTTAAAATAATACTTCAAGAGTGAGATATCTGGTAATTGCTGCTGTTAGAGCACTAATGTGTCTCTCACTCCTGCCATTCCCAGCGTGGTCACAGGCAGAGCTTTCCAATCCACCCACTAAAGGGTCGCTTTGATATTTATCCCATAAAATCACAGGATGGTTTGGGGTGGAAGGGTCCTTGAAGCTCATTGCAACCTCCTGAAGGGGGGTCCCCTAGGCCAGGTTGGTCTGGAGGAGGCTGAGGGGAGATTCCATTGCAGTGACAATTCCTGGGGAAGAGCAGAGGAGCGGCAGGGACTGAGCTCTGATCTGATGGGACCAGGGACAGGAGCCAGGGAATGCCTGGAGTTGGGTCAGGGCAGGGGCAGGTTGGATCTCAGGACAAGGTTGTTCTTCCCCCCAGAGGGTGGTTGGGCAGTGCCCAGGCTCCCCAGGGCAGTGGGCACAGCCCCAAGGCTGCCAGAGCTCCAGGAGGGTTGGGATGATCCTCTGGGGACAGGGGGTGACCCTTGAGGATCATCCTGTGCAGGGCCAGAAGTTGGACTGGATGATCCTCATGGATCCCTTCAATATTCCCTGATTCTGTGATTAAAGCTCACCTCATCCCAACCTCCTGCAGTGTCGTCCCTTCCACTAGACCAGGTTGCTCCAAACCTTGTTCAACCTGGCCTTGAGCACTTCCAGTGATGGGGGTGGGATGGACAAGGTGGGATTTTCCCCTCTTAATTATGGAAGAAGGATCTTATGAAAGATTAATGGTGCCATTGATCACCAGTGCTGTAACAACTCGGCTTCCAAGGCTGCTTCCAACATCCAAGGGCTGCCAGCATTCCCAGAGATAAAAGCTGGAGCCATCATGTGGATTTGTCTGTGTGACATCATTCCTCCTGTGGGGTTGGTTTTTTTTTCCCCCCTTTATATTTTCGCTCACGTTCTGCCTATGGAAAATCAAGCCCTGCAGAAGGAACTGGAGAATAATGAGGGTCGGGTGGCAGATTCGTTATTTCTGATGAAACCCCCTTGTAGTCTTCCAAATAATTTCCAGTGTTATTGGGCAATCAAAGGCGGGAATAAAAATGGTGAGATCAAATAAATAACATGGAACTAACGAAGCTCGATCTGTGTGCTGGAAAATGTCAGGGGAAAGAAAAGGGCTGGGCATGCAAATGCCTCTTCATCCTGTTCCCCAGGGAAAGGCTTAGACAGATTGAAGGGCATCTTAGACATCGTGATTTAGGCAGAAAGTGATGCTGGAACAAAGAGTCACAATGGGAATCTTCCTCTTGCTGGCAGGATTTGGTCCCCAAGGAAGCCTTAAATCTGAAATGAGCTGGGGAATAAATTCAGCTCTGGGCTGGGACCCATGTCCCCAAGTGCCACCTGATGGGAGGAATGGTGGAATTCCTTGATCTGCTGGGGAGAAGCTGCTCTCACCTCGATAAATGTGAGGGAAGGGAGAAATCCTTCTTTTTTTGCCACATCCCAGTTCAGGATCTGTGATATCTTTGCGTTCAGCCCAAATTAATTGTATTATTTAATGGTGCTCTAGAGGGTGCTCTCAAAAATATAAGGAGCACTTCTGCCCTGAGAAGAGGGATGAATCAGATGATCTAAATCTCCAAAGGATGAGATTTCAGATCTCTGTATCAGCTCCATATCCCAGGGCAGGTATTTCACACCACACTCCACCATTCTCTGAATTGTCCAGCCCCAATTTGGTGCTTGGTGTCCAACAGTTACATTTTGGTGTCCAATTTCCACCCAAAACTTTGGAAATGTACCTGTATACTTCTATACACTCCTTTATATGTATATATCTATATCTATATATATAGATATATATATATATATCTTTGAGGAGCAATTTGAGCAACAAATATGCAAACCTTTCAAAGTCTCATTTATAAACATCTTAAAACACTCAGAGAAACATTGATGGAAAATGAGGAAGACAAGAAAATATGACCAAAGCAAATAAATACTGTATTTAATAAGGTATCTAAAGAAAGATAATGCATATTTTTTGTAGTTGAAAACATATAAACCTCCATCTATCAAAGGAAATAGGAAGAGGTTTAGGTTGGAAAAGCCCTCAAGGTCATCGAGTCCAACCGTTCCCAGCAGTGCCAAGGCCACCACTGACCCATGTCCCCAAGTGCCACATCCACAGGGCTGTAAATCCCTCCAGGGATGGGGACTCCCAGCCGGTTCCAGGGCTGGATAACCCTTTGGGGGGAGGAATTTTCCTGACTATCCAACCTAAACCTGCCCTGGTGAAACTTGAGGCCGTTTCCTCTCATCCTGTCCCTTGTTTCCTGAGAGAAGACCCTGACTCCCACCCAACTCCACCCTCCTGTGAGGTGGAAGATGGGGCAGTGGAGGTGACTTAACTTTGTTCTCAATGCAGAAAAAGGCTCAACCAACCCAATCCAAAACCCGTGTTAAACTTTCCCCTCCAAAGGAAGAGAATTCCAAGGACCACGAGTATATTTTGGCCTCAGTCGGCCATTCCTTTCCCTGACATATTGTTTGATGTGGTTCCACAATTGTGGGCCTGATCCCTGGGTGGGCGTTCACTTGGGAGTTGAACTCGNTGGGAGAAGACTCCGACTCCCACCCAACTCCACCCTCCTGTGAGGTGGAAGATGGGACAGTGAATGTGACCTAACTCTGTTCTCAGTGCAGAAAAAGGCTCAACCAACCCAATCCAAAACCCGTGTTAAACTTTCCCCTCCAAAGGAAGAGAATTCCAAGGACCACGAGTATATTTTGGCCTCAGTCGGCCATTCCTTTCCCTGACACGTGGTTTGATGTGGTTCCACACTTGTGGGCCTGATCCCTGGGAGTTGGACTCGATGATCCTGTAGGTCTCTTCCAACTCAGAATAACCTGTGAGCCTGTGACTCAGTCAATGGTTGGGTTGGATGATCTCAGAGGTCTTTTCCAACCTCAATGATCCCGTGATTCCTTGTGCCCAGCATTGTTCCCATTNTGTTTCTGCAGGCGGGGCTGGGGAGGATTTCCAGGTCCTTGCCTGGGATGTGGCCATGTTTTCCTGCTGGTTCAGCCTGTGTTTCTGATTTTGACGCAGATATTTCTGAGCTTGGGTGCTCAGACTGGGATCCCTCTGGGGTCGTGCCCACATGCATTGAGCTTGGACCAAGGACCATGAGGAATTCTGTGCCTTGGGGACACCTTCCTCCTCCTCCCTGGACACCAGTTTTCACTTGTGTCCTACTTTATTTTTTGTCTTGGAACTATTATTCCCCCACAAAACAGGTGAAACTAAGGCTGGGTATTCCCTTGGTTATCAGGATCATCACATTAAATCTGATGGATAAAATGAAGATTTTCGCCATTACCCTTGGGTGGTTTTGGAAAAATCTCCCTCCCCCAACAGAAATCCAAGACTAGCAACCCCATGGCAGGATCTGCAGCAGGTAACAGGACAGGGATGTGCAGCATCACGTGTGTGAAGGAAGTTCTCCACATGTGGCTTTCCCTCCTGCTCTGTGTTTGGGGAATTCTGTGAGGATGGAGGGTTGGAGGATGGAGGGTGGAGGGTGGAAAACAAAGGATGGAGAGTGGAGGATGAAGGGTGGAGAGAGGATGTTGGAGCATGGGAGATGAAGGATGGAGGGTGGAGAGTGGAGGATTGAAGGTGCAGGACAGAAGTTGAAGGATGGAGGATGGAAAGTGGAGGGTGGAGGCTGAGGGACAGAGGATGAAGAAAGTGGATGACGAAGGATGGAGGGTGGAAGATGAAGGATGGAGGGTGGAAGACAAAGGATGGAGAGTGGAGGATGAAGGGTGGAGAGAGGATGTTGGAGCATGGGAGATGAAGGATGGAGGGTGGAGAGTGGAGGATTGAAGGTGCAGGACAGAAGTTGAAGGATGGAGGATGGAAAGTGGAGGGTGGAGGCTGAGGGACAGAGGATGAAGAAAGTGGATGACGAAGGATGGAGGGTGGAAGATGAAGGATGGAGGGTGGAAGACAAAGGATGGAGAGTGGAGGATGAAGGGTGGAGAGAGGATGTTGGAGCATGGGAGATGAAGGATGGAGGGTGGAGAGTGGAGGATTGAAGGTGCAGGACAGAAGTTGAAGGATGGAGGATGGAAAGTGGAGGGTGGAGGCTGAGGGACAGAGGATGAAGAAAGTGGATGACGAAGGATGGAGGGTGGAAGATGAAGGATGGAGGGTGGAAGACAAAGGATGGAGAGTGGAGGATGAAGGGTGGAGAGAGGATGTTGGAGCATGGGAGATGAAGGATGGAGGGTGGAGANGCCTCAGTCGGCCATTCCTTTCCCTGACATATTGTTTGATGTGGTTCCACAATTGTGGGCCTGATCCCTGGGTGGGCGTTCACTTGGGAGTTGAACTCGATGATCCTGTGGGTCCCTTCCAACTCAGAATGACCTGTAAACCTGTGACTCAGTCAATGGTTGGGTTGGATGATCTCAGAGGTCTTTTCCAACCTCAATGATCCCGTGATTCCTTGTGCCCAGCATTGTTCCCATTTCCAGATTGTTCCTATCCCCTTGCTGGCCAAGATGGGTGTTCCATGGCTGTACCACCCTTTAACACCACTGGGAATGACCGACCAGCCAGGTTTGGGTGTTGGGAAAGCCGATCATCCCTGTTAACTCCGGGGATAAAGGCTGGAGCTCCAGTGGTAGCCTGAGGGCAGCTCCTCTGGGAAGGTGTCCTGTTCCAACACCGATTCCTTAAGCCACCTCCTGGCTGCCCTCCAAAATGTAAACAGACTTCAGGGCTGGGCTTTGGGAAGCAATTTAAAATGTGTTAGCTCGAATGTTGGGAATTTGGGACTCCTGAAGCCCAGGGCCTAAAAGGAACATTGTTTGCAGCCTCATTAATCCTTTTGCTGAACTCCAGCAACAGCTTCCCCTGGATTTTCCCACCAGTATCTCTTTATCTAGTGGGGCTGAGAAGGAAAACCCGGTGCAAGCATTAAACGTTTTATGATGCCTAATTTGGGCTCTGTAGGGTCGTATTTATGGGCTCCAGAGCTGTTCTGACTCTTTCTTAGATTACAGCTTTAAGGTCTGAGGACGCTGCCAGCTGTGGAGGTGACCTGCCTGGGGACACAGGAGCAGGAGTTTTTGGGAGAACATTTTCCTTTCCGTATTTCCAGTGGGTGATTTCTCCCAGTGGAGGGATCCTCGTGCAACAAGGGCTGTGTTTCTGAGCTGCACTTGGGGGAAAAAGCAGCTTTGGGAAATGTTTCTGCAGGAGGGGCTGGGGAGGATTTCCAGGTCCCTGCCTGGGATGTGGCCACGTTTTCCTGCTGGTTCAGCCTGTGTTTCTGATTTTGATGCAGATATTTCTGAGCTTGAGTGCTCAGACTGGGATCCCTCTGGGATGTTCGGTCATGCCCACATGCATTGAGCTTGGAGCAAGGACCATGAGGAATTCTGTGTCTTGGGGACACCTTCCTCCTCCTCCCTGGACACCAGTTTTCACTTGTGTCCTACTTTATTCTTTGTCTTGGAACTGTTATTCCCCCACAAAACAGGTGAAACTAAGGCTGGGTATTGCCTTGGTTATCAGGATCATCGCATTAAATCTGATGGATAAAATGAAGATTTTCGCCATTACCCTTGGGTGGTTTTGGAAAAATCTCCCTCCCCCCAGAGAAATCCAAGACTAGCAACCCCATGGCAGGATCTGCAGCAGGTAACAGGACAGGGATGTGCAGCATCACGTGTGTGAAGGAAGTTCTCCACATGTGGCTTTCCCTCCTGCTCTGTGTTTGGGGAATTCTGTGAGGATGGAGGGTTGGAGGATGGAGTGTGGAAAACAAAGGATGGAGAGTGGAGGATGAAGGGTGGAGAGAGGATGTTGGAGCATGGGAGATGAAGGATGGAGGGTGGAAGACAAAGGATGGAGAATGGAGTGTCGAGGACAAAGGGTCGAGAGTGGAGGATTGAAGGTGGAAGACAGAAGTTGGAGGATGGAGGATGGAAAGCGGAGGGTGGAGGCTGAGGGAGAGGGGATGAGGAAAGTGGATGACGAAGGATGGAGGGTGGAAGATGAAGGATGGAGGGTGGAAGACAAAGGATGGAGGATGGAGAATGGAGTGCCGAGGACAAAGGGTCGAGAGATGAAGGGTGGAGAGTGGAGGATTGAAGGTGGAAGACAGAAGTTGGAGGATGGAGGATGGAAAGCGGAGGGTGGAGGCTGAGGGAGAGGGGATGAGGAAAGTGGATGACGAAGGATGGAGGGTGGAAGATGAAGGATGGAGGGTGGAAGACAAAGGATGGAGGATGGAGAATGGAGTGCCGAGGACAAAGGGTCGAGAGTGGAGGACGGCGGGTCGAGGAGAAAGGGCGGAGGAGAGCCCGCCGGGATTTCAGGGCTGGGATTTTCCAGCATTCCCTGCAGTTTTCCACAGCCGGCTGAAGGTGGCGGAGCTGCCGTCTGCTGCAGGCTGAGCCCCCGGGTTTGCGTTCCAAGGGGAGGAAAGAAAGGTATTCCAGAAAAAAAATGATCGTTTGTTTTGCAAAGCAGCCTGAGCTTTACAGGAGAGGAAAAGATCTGAAAGCAAATTAGCCCGTACTAATTTACAAATGTGCCAGCGCTGGAATATTCAGGTCATTACAAATTTGTAGCTCCCTTTGAGCCGCTCTGCGCCAGCAAACCAGCAGATGGTGAGTGATCCTGTGCAGCCGGGGTGCCACCCTGCCCGTGCCAAGGGGGCTGGATGTGTGCCCCTCCTGGGCTGGGTGCCACAGCAGAGCCTGTGCCACCCCAGGGCTTTCCCAGTACCGCTGGGACAGGGACGTGGCTCCTCCTGGGCTGCAGCCACCGAGCGGTGCTGCAAAATCAATGGCATGAAGGGCTGGAGGGAAGGATGTGATGTCCCACAGAATTCCCACAATTTAATGGCTGAAGGATGGGTCAGACTGGGGGGTTTCATTGGAAAATGAGCTGGAAATGGGAGCTGAGCTGTGTAATGTGTGTTGGGGGCACTTGAAGTCACTTCCCACCTATCCAAGTGCTGTCAGAGCAGGAGGGATTTCCCCAACTTAGGAACACTTTGTTCCCTCAAGAAAAAACAAGATGAAATTTTTTCAGCTGTGCTGAAGTTATCCCTGGCATTTTATTTCAAATAATAATCAATTATATCCAATGCAGCTGAAGCCACTTCACATCTAAGGCTTTCTGAACTTGGGTGTTTCTGAACTTGGGCATTTAGAACAAAAAATAACACAGTGGGAAATTCTCCTTAGCACCTCTGTGGAGCTTTTAATGGATCTGGGAAGTGACCTGTCCCTTGGAGGGCTTGGAGAAGATGGTTCAGAGCAGCTGCTCCTCTCGAGTTTATGCAGCCCAGGAAAGGGAACATGCCTGGACATGCCTGACCCACCCTTTGGAGTCAGAAGTTAAGCAGAAATAAACCTGCTCATAAAGGAAAGAGAAAAAATTAGGACCAGTTCTATTTGAGCTGCGATTCCTTCTCTCCACCCGTTGGGATGTAACACAGAGGTGCCCATCCTGGTACAACAACACTAAGTGGTGCCTTCAGGAAACCCTGGTGCCAATCCCTGCCATGCACCTGGAGAACCCCCCCCCTCCAGCAGGCAGGGACAGCTTCCAAAATGAAATGTTAAATGGGCAAACCCTGTGCCAGCTGCTCTCCGTGGAAGATGGANAGAAGATGGTTCAGAGCAGCTGCTCCTCTCCTGTTCATGCATCCCAGGAAAGGGAACATGCCTGGACATGCCTGACCCACCCTTTGGAGCCAGAAGTTAAGCAGAACTAAAGCTGTTCAAAAAGGAAAGAGCAAAAATTAGGACCAGCTCTATTTGAGCTGCGATTCCTTCTCTCCACCCTTTGGGATGTAACACAGAGGTGCCCATCCTGGTACAACAACACTAAGTGGTGCCTTCAGGAAACCCTGGTGCCAATCCCTGCCATGCACCTGGAGAACCCCCCCCTCCAGCAGGCAGGGACAGCTTCCAAAACGAAATGTTAAATGGGCAAACCCTGTGCCAGCTGCTCTCCGTGGAAGATGGACCACCATCAGCGGTGCAACCACGGCTAACGGCAGATATCCCAGATGGGGCTGTGGGAATGCCGCCAGGACAAAGAGCTCCTTGGCCTTTTGGGAGGTGAGGAGAGCTCCAGGAGATGAGGAGAGCTCCAGGAGATGAGGAGAGCTCCAGGAATTGGAGGCCTGGACTGCAACCCCCTCCGTGGCCTCACCGAACTCAGCTCAGCCAGTCGCGTTTCGGGAGGAGGAAAGCAAGTATGTCTTTGTAGGCTGTGGCACAACGGAGACTTCTCAACGTGTAACAACTGGGAAAAAAATAAATTAAATAATTTAGGGCTGTGTCTTATCTGCTGTGACTATTTGCAGTGCTCAATGAGGCGTGAAATTTCTCATTTCTCAGCAGGGATGCAGTGGGCGACTGCAGAGTGAGGCATTGTGGGCTGGTGCTGCCGATACCTCCATGAGCAGGGAGAGCCAGGAAAAGATGATCCCCGGCTCCCAAAGGTGGAGAAGAAAATGCAGGTTTGGCCCCAGGTTGGTGTTTAAGCTCTCCTGTGACAGCCAGTGGCTGAGGCAGCAAAAGGCAGAGCGTTGGATGCTCCAGGCAGGACCCTCGTGGTCCCACGGGGTGTAAGAGGGAAGGGGGGTCAGTGGGAGCCCCTCAAACCCCTTCCCCTGCTCCCCACTGAGGGTAAAAGTTCCCTGATTAAAGGATAGTGGCTGGTTGTTCATTAATTTTATTGGTTTATTTAGAACGTAATCGTGACTTGGCCATGGCAGGTTCCTGCTGCCGAAGCACTGGAAGGTATTTGTGAGGTATTAATGTTTTCATGTTCTTTAGGTCCATCTCTGCTCATACAGGGAGCCAAAGACGCACAAATATCCCAGATTTCATCTCTGAACTGCATCTGACCTCCCACCAACACAGACATCCTCTCCTGCTCCTCATTCCATCAGCAACACCCTGGTGAAGCACCAGCCGAGGTGCAAAGCCCCAAATAAATCCAGCAGCAAGGGCCAGTGTCTCCCTGTCCTGCTCACCTTCTTCCCTCCTCATTATGCACTTCCAGGGGCTTGGAGCAATCAGGCATCCCAGGATCAAGGACATTGACGGATTAGCCTCATCAGTCCCCTGCTGTGACCGCCGACTTTCCCTATATTAATCAGGAAAAATAGCTCCCTGATTGCCGTTTCAATTGCACGAAAGATATATTTGTCTTGTGGTGGCCCAGGACGTTTCAGGAGGCAGGATGGCAACGTCTTAAAGGAGCTCTGTTGCTGTGTTTCTCGAGAGGTTGGAAAGGCAGGAAGCTCATGGAAAAAAAAATCCTTCTGCTTTGTTCTGTTGGCCTCCTGCTGAATGTGTCTGGGACTATTGTGATGGTAAATAGATTTTAGTGGGTAAATTTAAATATATACACTAGTTACTGTAATTTGGCGCCTGATTCGGGCTCTCCATGTCTTCCAGCTTTTGGCCATGGCTGTAACGCCTCATTTTCCCTTCGGAGGTGACAAGGAGAGCAGTCCTCACCCTCTGACTGAGATGATTTGGGTGCAGAGTTGCAGCAGTGTTTGTTTTGCCTCCTCCTCTCCTCAAGGGCTGACACCAGTCACATCAGATTAATTTCTGGGGACTTTGTGAGTCCCTGGTCCCCTCCTACCACAGCCCCAGCTGCTGTTGTACATCACAGACTCGCAGGGAGACATTGACCCAAATCCCAGGATGGAATTTGACTTTTGTGCATCGTGTGTTGGGGATTCCGGTTTTTTGAACACCCATAAGAACAACGGGAAGGAGAGAAAATAAATACCGGATTAAATGTGTATAATAGAATCAAAGAATGGGTTGAGTTGGAAGGGAAGTTAAAGGTCATCCTGTTCCAATCCCATACCACGGGCAGGGACACCTCCCACCATCCCAGGCTGCTCCAACCTGCCCTTGGACACTCCCAGGGATCCTGGGGCAGCCACAGCTTCTCTGCCCAACCTGGGCCAGTGCCAGGTGTTTTCACTGCCCTTTATAACTATTTAAAGGCTGAAAAGCTTAAAAAAATTCTGTTCCTACCCACCACATGGTGTCTGTGTGGCACCTCCTGTAAACCAGGAGCCTGTGCTCCCCTCAGGTGATGGGAGGTGAGTAATTACGCATGATACCCATTAATGTGTCCTTATAAATTACTCATTTGGAGAACAGCTGCACCTACAGGAGCACAACATGCTCATCCTGCATTAATTAGTGTGGCAGGTAATGCCTCTGCCCCGGGAGCTGCTCAGCATCCTCAATGCCACCTTGGCTCCAGCAGCACTGCCTTTTCCAGCTATTTATCCACCTATTTGTCCAGCCCTGGGTTGTTCCCTGGGAGTTCCTTTGCACAAGCCAAAGAGCTGCCCCTCTGCCAATTTTTCTGTGTATAAATTGAAATCATTTTACAGGGGCCTAAAAGATTCTGGTGAGGGGCTGATGGGGTTTCGAGCTCCCCTCGTACCCACGTTTTCCCTCTGCTTGAGGCTGGGAATCCTTGGGATTTCAGCCCTTCAGGAATTTATTTTCTCCCGTTTCTCACTAATATTTTCTTGCTTCATTAAGTGCTTATGTGCTCCCATCTCGTTGATGAAGTGACCTTGCAGACTCCCATTCTTTCCGGGAAATTATGTCGCAACCTTATTTCAGATGATCTTTCAAACATCTTGGTTATAATGTAAAAATTATGCATCAGGTCCAGATATAATATGAGAACGTTTCTTTTTAGAGAGAAAACAGCTTTCAACAGCCCATGATGTGAGAGGAAAGATCTGTTTCCCTCACATTTTGTTTCTCAGAGAATTTGAGGGTAAGCGATCGTTGGGTTTTGTTTTCTTAGACAAAGAATCGTAAATCATAGAATGGTTTGGGTTGGAAGGGACTCTGAGGATCATCAAATACCAACCCCCTGCCATGGGCAGGGACACCTCCCACTGTCCCAGGCTGCTCCAACCTGCCCTTGGACACTCCCAGGGATCCAGGGGCAGCCACAGCTTCTCTGCCCAACCTGGGCCAGGGCCTGCCCACCCTCATTGTCAAATCTCCTTCTATCTCTAAATCAACCCAAATCTTTCCAGTTTAAAGATGTTCCCCCTTGTCCTGTCCCAACAGGCCCTGTTAAAGGTTTGGCCCCATCTTTCTTCTAGGCCTGGTTCAAGTCATGTCTCTTTTCCCACCTGGGAATTTTGCCTGTGATGATTTAGGGAATATTCCACACAAGAGCCCCCAGATGTGTCCTGGACTGGGATATCCACCTTCCCCAGAGAGGCCTTGCTCTGTGTGTGTCTCCTGGCATGAAATCCCAGCCATGGATACAACCCTCCTCGTCCAAAAATTCCTGCTGATAATCAGCGCTAACCCGTGACAACGTCTTTGTTTTCTCCAGAAAGGAAAAAAAAATCTGTTTAAAACATTTCTGAGTGCATTGGTTGCATTAGTAAATGCCTTCCCCCCGTGGCTGCCAGATAAAAAGCCAAGATAAGAACCAGATTGATGCCTTAGACCCCAGCAGAGCATATCTAGAGCAGGAAGTTAAAATATGATGGAATTTTGATGTTTCCTGGGTGAGAGCCAGGGACTCAAACCGTGCTGCCCATTACCTGTGCAATTCCTGGGTGATTGATGTGATTCCTGCATGAGGAGGGGGTTTGGCTGGTGATTCCAGGGCAGCTGGAATTGCTGTGGGGCACTGGAGGGTGATGTGGGATGCTGGGAATGCGTGAAGATATGTTAAGTGGAGAGGCTGCAATTCCAGCACGTGGGAATGCCTGGAGCCAGGGCAGTTCCCACCCTCGTGGATACCCCACGGTTCATAAAATGAACAGTTTGCTTTGTTTTCTGACAAAATGACAGAAAAGAGAGTAAAGACTGTGTCCCTGAGAGGTGCAAGGGATTCAAGAAGAGAAGAAAGTCCCGGATAAATTTCTCTGATGTGGTTTTGGAATCATGGAATGCTTTGGGTGGGAAGGGACCTTTAAAAGGGCATCTAGTGCAACCTCCCTGCAATTGGATTTTGGATTAAAAAGTATCTATAAAGCAATTTAGTCCGCTCTCTTCCTCTAAAACCAGATCTAAAAACATTCCATGTTTGCTACGAACGTTTTCCAAGGACATTAAATAAATGAGTCTGGGATTTTTTGTTTGGTTTTTATTTTACAAGGGCAACGTTCTGCCTTGTATTGACTCATTTCTTTCCCCCAAGCTATGGAATTGGCCATTTCTGTTTCAAAGGGGAAATTGTGCTGGAAAATTCGTGGTTGGTGTCTGGAGGTTTATACTGAGAGAAGTTTGGGATAAACCTGGCTCTTCCTTTCCCACTGCATGTGGCATCACATCTCCCTGTGCCCATTCTCACAAGGATCTGACCAGAGCTGTCCTGACCAACCTTCTCCCATATCCTTCCCCAAAATCTTTGAGCCAGAAGGACCTGGAGCATCCACGTCCCTTCCAGCTTCCTCTCCTAAAACACTCACCTCTGCCTCCTGCTTTTTCCCTTTATTTGCTTCTCTAAATTGATTTTTATGAGCTCCCGTCCTCCTTGTGCATCTTTTATCCTCACGGAAAGAGCCACAGGATGTTGAGTTATTTCTCCATCCAACTATTGTCATTTGACAACCTAATTTCAGAAGATGACATAACTGGCTACGAGTAATTTCCACAGTGAAGGTTTCGGCTTTATGTGAAGTTATTTCAGTCCATATTGTGTCATTCTTCCTCTTATAGAGGTATTTATATATTTATTTCTGCCCAGAGAAGCTGTGGATGCTCCATCCCTGGAAGTGTTCCAGTCCAGGTTGGATGGGGCTTGGAACAACAACATCTACTGGAAGTTGTCCCTCCCCATGGCAGAGGAGTGGAATTAAATGGTCTTTGAAGTCCCTTCCAATCTGAACTATCCTGGGATTCTATGATTCCATGATTCCATGTTTATAATGGAATTGAGGGAGAGAGAATAAGAAAGACATGGACATGTAAGTATTAGCACAGCTCCAAAATAATTAAGTCCAAGATCAAGATTAAATTTATATGCATCATAACGACAATGAAATGTTTCAAGTAACAATAAAAAAATAAATATGATTAAAATCAATTGCTGTCTGTGTTTTGTTTGTTCATGAACCACTCCTCTAATTTGATTAAAGTTTTTGACAAGAACAGGAAAGTCAGGATGATTTTCATGGAAGAATTTTGTTAGGTACCATTTCCAGCTGTTTATTTTCCCCTGAACAGGCCTTTACCTCCCTGAAAGAACCAGATTCTCCTGGAAGAACCAGGAAGAACCATGTAGGGGATAAAACAAAGGAAAGTTGGATTTTACAATTTTCTCTCGGGTAGCATCTTCCTGCAGCAGCTCCTCATTAGCAACACGGAGCATCTCCAGCATCTTCCCTGCCCTTACAAACTGTTATGCAAATAACTCTTGCTGACAGCATAAATACATTCCTTTTTGGTGTCACACTAATTGATTTTAGCTCATTAGGAGCGATTTCGCCCTAATTTGATAAGGAAGTGTGAAACTATTTTTCCCACCAGCAAGTTTGTTATTTGTTGAGGTATTAAGGAAGTGTTAATTAGCCACAGCTCTCCTGTCATGTTGATGGTTTGGGGAGTCATCACCGCAGAGTCTGAGACGACAGCGCCTGTTGCTCGTCAGGGTTTGTCACACGGAGTTAATTGTGGCATGTGGCACACAGGGATGTGTGGCCATGGCAGCCAAGTGTCCTTTGTCCCTGTTTTAGGGGAATTTCTGGAGCAGGAGGCTCAGAAAGTGGGACCCATCTCAGCCAGGTGGACTCTGAGTGAGGTCTTGTCCTTTCATGTTGTCCCACATCCCGTTGCGTGGGTTGAAATCTCACAGTGGAAATAACCCTTCCTTAAAACACACCCAACATTTGACACTCAAGTCATGTGCTGAGGAGAGACTTTCAGCTGCACTTATTCCCCAGAAGCACCAGGGTGAGGGTCCAAAATTCTGCTGTAGAGGCAGTGCTGGATTTGTTGGAGCAGTTCTTTGCACACACTTAACAAACCCCGTGGTTTGGAAGCAAAGAGACGTCCCAAAACTCTCCTTATTTTGCCACTGAAATGGCAAAACAGCTGCTTAGTGTCCCCTCAGGCGGATTGTCCCAAGTGTTTCTAAAGACTTTCCTGGGTTCAGAGCTGTCTGAAGGCTGGAATGTCTGTTTTACTGTAATTCTGAATGTTTCAAAACCTGTTTTCATTGCACTTGAAATAAAGCCAGATATTTTCAGACTTACACGGGCAATGACAGTTTTTCAAAGAAGAGTTTGCAAAGCATTGTTTTCTTTCCAAAAAGACAACTTCCCAATGAAAATTCTCTTTTTTTTTCTTTCACGAATGTCACTGACATCCTTTTTTTTTCTCATGGAAAAACTCTCACCGTATGTGAGGGGAAAAAAACCCCAAAGGGAACGGTGAAAATTTAGACATCAGAAGTTGCTCTTGGTCTGGTGGGTTGATGCCTTGGCACTGTGAGTGTCACCACTGGGTCACCATGAAGGGAAGGTCACCATGACGGGAGGGTCACCATGAAGGGAAGGTCGCCATGAGGGGAAGGTCAACATGAGGGGACTGTCACCAGGCTCTTTGTCTGTGAAAAAGGCCAGTTCCAGAGGGGAAAGGATGATATGAAAAAGGAACAGTGGGATAAAATCTCTGACACCTCTGTTGGGATTAGTTGTCACCACGCTGACCTCGGGCCTACCCTTGGCCTGACAACGATCTGTGGACAATACAAGTATTTCACATTGTCACATCCTTTAAAAAATTAAACTTCTGCTTTAAATGTTTCCCTTATCCTTTGGTTTCTTTGTCAGCTGGGGGAGTTTAAGTTCTGAATTTAGGCCGGGTTTAGGTACAATTTGGAGAGATCCATCGCTCCCGGTCAAGCACCTCGTCCCAGCCTCTGGATTGATCCATGCTGGGCCATAAATACATGTTGCAGCAACATGTTGGAGCTACTCAAGTGTGAGAGCTCGTGCAGTGACCCCAGACGTCTCTCTCTAATAGTTTATTTCTTCTTTTTTCCAAACAGTTTTTGGTAAGGAAGATAGGAAGGGGCCGAAGCCACAGGCTGCAGCTGGGTTGAGATTCACGTCTTCCTTTTTGGGCAGGAGGGCCTGGATTGAGTTTTCTCTTTTGATCACTTACAGGCGTGGGAAAAAAAAAAGAAGTTTCACTGATTTTCTGCCAGGAGGCTGAATCTGATGTGGGGCATGGTCTTGCACAGGGACATGGTGTGGGGTCATCATGGAAGGGTTGGGTTGGAAGAGGAATTAAAGCCCATCTCATTCCACGGGCAGGGACACCTTCCACTATCCCAGGCTGCTCCAAGAAACCTTGAACACTTCCAGGGATGGGACATCCACGGATTCTCTGGGCACCCAATGTCTCCCCACCCTCACAGGGAAGAATTTCTTCCTCATCTCTAACCCTGCCCCATGCCAGGATATGGCTGCAAAAAATGCCCTAAATGTGCACAGAGACTGTGTGTCCAAAAAAACCTCCATTTCAAAGCAGATCTCTCCTTTTACTCACAGAAAATTCAGATTTTTTGAACCTTGCTCACCCTGGTTTTTAATCTCCAGTGTTGGGGTTCTGACAGTGAAGTGCCAGGTAAGTTCTTGTAACTTCATCTTAATTTTTATGACGCTTTCTTTCAGCTTCACAAAACACGTCCACTGCCAAAATTACTGTGATTATCAAAGTGCTCCATCTCCACATTAAAGCAGGGAGCTTTAGAATAAAGAATATATTTTTTCCCCCAGCATTTCCAGTCCTAAATTTCCCATCCTTCTTTGTGAGCTTCTTCATTCCATTGTGAGAACAATTATTTCTGCCAGATCAGACCCACAGAGTGAGGGGCTGGAGAGGTGGTGAAGCAACAGACACAGGCACGGTTAAAAACCAGGTTAAAAACCTGCTTTTCACAATCCAGCCCATAATAACAACAAAGTGCAACACCAGCAATGCTCTCCTTCAGCCCTGTTTTTTACCCCAAATCAAATCAATCAAATCTCCTTGAAATTACCTTGTAGTTAAAATGATTTTAATGAAATCAGGGAATTGTTTGGGTTTAAAGGGACTTTTAAAGGTCAACTGGTCCAACCTTCCTCTAGTCCAGGTTGCTCAGAGCTCCATCCAAGCCGACCGCAAACGTTTCCAGGGATGTATTTGCCCTTCCAGAGATTTGAAAAAGAACATTTTTAGCCATTAATGAATGAAATCCCCATCCAAGGATCAGGAAGAGCAAAGTCTCCATGGAACACAACCCCCCCCAGCAGTGCAGACTCAGCTCCTACAAACTCCCAAACTCTGAGTCATCTGTGCTGCAAAACAACCACAAAGGGATAAATTTAGCTTGGGGTTTTTTTTTTTTTTTCAGTTTTTGTTTTGGTTTTTTTTTAAAGAACTGTAGCAGAGTTTAAAATGTTTGCAAGTAAATATTGTGGGAAGCATTTTCCAAGTGTATACACTCAACCAAGAACATTGCTGAGGCTCCAAGAGGAGTGTTGAATTCATCTTGTCGTTGCTGTTGCTGTGACAGGATATCTTGGCACTGGGAGCCTCTTTTTGGCACGTTTTTGGGGAGCACCAAACCCTCTCTGTTGTTTAACCTTCCCAGCCCACACCAGATGATGATTCAAACCAAAGGTGCCTCACCCTGAGCCCACTCATATCCCACCTAAAAAAAAAAAAAAGAGAATATTCCCTTAGCAAGAGAAAGTGCTGCATCACAATTGTCAATTTATCACCCTGCCAAGGATGAGAAATTCCTGAATATGTTGAGTTTTCACTGACTGAAAGCCTAAACTCCATCTTTTTCTTTTTTTTCCCCCAGAATGGATATTCCTCTTAATTCTGCAGCAGTGATCCAAAGGTTTGAACAGCCCCCGGCCATCCTTGCCCCACTTTTCCTCTCAGAATATTTGCTCCAGACAAGGCCAGGAGATATTTTATCAACATATTGATCTCTTTAAATCTTATTAAGAGGTGCAGCAGGTTCAGCCATGTCTCAGAAATACATTTCCACCCTCCCCCTTGGATGATTTGGTTTTTTGCTCCTGTTTTTTTCTATTAGATTAAATCAAAAAATAATCCACACATATTTTTCTCGGTGGTGTTTGAACTGAAACAAAATGAAAGCCTGGGTTAAATGTGGTTATCCAAGATAATTCTGTCTGGGACAAGAGGCCGCTGGTGTCTTTTCCCCCTGAAGGTGGATTTAGCTGCTGGGAGGGTGAAATCCTCTTTTCTCCACAGAATGGAGAGAGGTTGCAGTCATGAGATTCCATGTACAGAGCTCTGCTCCGGGGAGGAGATGCCCTAAATCCGGAAGAATTTTGTCCTGTGACAAATGTACCTCAGTGCATCATTATCCCAACCAATCTGTTTAAATTTATTTCATCTCAGCTGGCCAAGGTGTGAGCACGGAAGAGATTTGCCCTGGGTTGTTTGGTTTGATGCTAAAGGCATTAAAAAATCACTTTGTGCCTTGAGGTCAGAGCTCAGAAAACACCATCTGAGGGTGATAATGGTCTCAGGTCTAGTTTTGGTCTGGGAATAGAATAATGGAATCATGGAATAATTAAGGTTATTCCATGGGATGGGACCTCCTCTCCTCTCCTGTGGCTGGGATACTCCCTCTTTTTATATTTTTTATCTTAAAAATTGATTTCTTCATGTTTTTAATCTGCTTTTTTCACCAGGACCCAACCATCTTGTTTGGCCCCTTCCTAAGGATTTTACTGGAATGACTGTTCCCCTTGAATTATCCCCATCCATTGGGAAAACTCATTTCAGGTCTTGTTCCGGTTGTGATGTCGCTTCCTTAGATTGGATATTCAGAAAAATTTCTTCTTGGAAAGGGTTTTCCACCCCTGGAAGAGGGTGCCCAGGGCAGGGACAGAGGCCCCATCCCTGGAGAGACTTAAAATTGTGGATGTGGCCCTTGGGGACATGGTCAGTGGTGACCTTGGTGGTGTGAATTGGGGTTCTCAGAGGGCTTTCCCAACCTTAATTATTCCATGATTCTATTATTCTATTCCCAGACCAAAACTAGACCTGAGACCACAATCAACCTTTCCAAGCAACACAATCAGGAAGAAAAAAGGACAAAAAAAAATTGAAATAACATCCCTCCTTGCCATGTGAAAACTGCTCAGTCCCGAGTCTGCTGAAACAACCAAAATCCAGCACAGAGATGGAAACCAGAGGATGGGAAACCTGGAAAAATGGGAAATCTCCCTGCTGAAGAAAAGGGCAGAATTACTGAAAGATTTACTGAGAGGAAATTTGTTGTTTGGTGCTTGGAAAAGCCTCCCCAGGTACGTGCAAGTGTGGGCTCACAAATCTGTACTAAGGCAAAATGGGTTTTACTTAATTAAGTCTAACTTGGGTATTCACAGCTCATCACACACTTTAAATAAGACAGTGAAAGAAACAGAAATGATTGATGCTCTCACAAAACACAAAAGAAATCTACACTGGATTTCACCCTCAGATGGGCACAGCAAGCTTGTGGCTTCAGGGAGATACATTCATCTTTCTGGGGAAGAACAACCCTAAAAACTTACTGTCCATGGTGTGTTCCCTTAAACCTGCTGTGCCTCGAGGGTGTAGGGAATTCATGGTCATCAATAAATAGGTATCACTAATTTGGTCACATAAATCTTGGAAAATGATCATCTCACTCACCCCCCAACAAAAACAACAACAAAAAAAAAGGCCTCAGAAAAGGCAAACATTAAAAAAATTATCATCAAACCCTCTGAACACTGACCCCCCCCCTTGTCCCCAGCTTGCCCATCTTCCCTTAGGAAGGAGCTCAGGATGATAAAAATATGGATTAAAACGTGATAAAAATCACTGGATGACCTATTCCAAATGACAAGGTTAACACTCTTCTAATCCATCACCATCCCTTTCCCAACAGGACGGATCCGAAGGGATTGGTGCATTTATCATCGGGAAGGCAAAGGCTGTTCCCCCACCTCTGCAGCCCAGCTGGGTCTCATCCAGAGAGAGGGGCCCCAGTGCCTTCCTGCTCCCCATCCCTGAGTCCTTTCCCTAAGCAGGAAGACACGAGAGGGTTTTAAAAGCACTGGAAATCCTGGATATTTCCTTCGGAGTCTGGTGCAGGACCTGTCTTGGACAAGCTGGGAGTGGTTGTGCTTGGACAGGGTTGGGAGAGTTCTGGGCTGGTGATTGTGTGCCCATGGATATTAAATGTTGGTAGAATGGTTTGGGTTGGGATGGAGCTTAAAGATCATGTTCCAACCCCCTGCCATGGGCAGGGACACCTCCCACTGTCCCAGGCTGCTCCAACCTGCCCTTGGACACTACCAGGGATCCAGGGGCAGCCACAGCCAGGGCCTGCCCACCCTCCCAGCCAGGAATTCCTGCCCAATATCCCATCTCTCCCAGCCCTCTGGCAGTGGGAAGCCACTCCTTGTCCTGTCTCTCCATCCCTTTTTCCATGGATGACAATGGTCAACAAAGTCAACTTTACCTGCCCTGAGAGTGGCCAGGAATGTCCTGTCCCTTGTCCCATCAACATCCAAGGGTGGGACATCCCACCTTTAAAGGTCCCTTCCCACCCAAACCATTCCATGATTCTCAGATGCTCTGAAGGAGTTTGGACAGTGGGACAACCCTGACGGAGTCCCTGCCTCTTGGAGCAGTGTCTGGCGATGACGGGGAATAAACTGGGATGAGGCTTGGGCTCATAAAATCAGATTTTACAAGGCTGAGCTTCCCAGCCCACGCACCACAGACAAGCCGTGCAAACCCAGCTGGAATAACAAGCACTGCAGCTGGAGCAGATAATGGGATTGGACACGTAGTTACTTCCATGTGTGTCTGCCAGCCAAGCGAGGGGGAAAACAGCAAGAGACACCTCCAGCAGCTTTGGGAGCTGAGGGGGTGCAGGATGTCTGACCCACGATGGGTATTGGCAGAGGCACAGAGCCCTTTGCAGTCAGTCAGTGGCCTGGAGGTGGGAGACAGAGGGACAGGGAGAGTAGTTAATCACTGTCCTCTCCATTGTGTGTGAGGCCATTGAATTTGGCAGCCTTTGGTCTGTCATCACTGAAAACACAGAATTCCAGAGTATCTTGAGTTGGGAGAGGCCCTCAAGAGTCATGGAGTCCAGCTCCTGGCCCTGCACAGGATGATCCCCATGAGTCCCCCCCTGTTCCCAGAGGATCATCCCAACCCTCCTGGAGCTCTGGCAGCCTTGGGGCTGTGCCCACTGCCCTGGGGAGCCTGGGCACTGCCCAACCACCCTCTGGGGGAAGAACAACCTTGTCCTGAGATCCAACCTGCCCCTGCCCTGACCCAACTCCAGCCATTCCCTGGCTCCTGTCCCTGGTCCCATCAGATCAGAACTCAGTCCCTGCCCCTCCTCTGTCCCTGCCATGAGGTGACAACTCCCCTCCATCTGAACACACCAAGTGCCCTCAGCTGCTCCTCACACCTTCCCCTCCAGGCCCTTCTCCACCTTCATTCCCTCCTTTGAACACTCTCAATATCTTTCTTGTATTCTGGTGCCCAAAACTGCCTCAATATTCCAGGTGGGGCCCCCCCAGAGCAGAGAGAGACAATCTCCTCCCTTGGAAAACGAGATGAGAGGCTGTGGATGGTGGAGCAGCGGAGACAAGAGCTTCCCTTCCGATGTGCCCAGACATCACATCCGCAGCAAACGCATCCTGTATTTATCCATCACTCCCACAGCAAACTGTGCATTGGTATCAGAGAGCAGGATTAAGTTAATTATTGGGTTTATTGTATTTAATCCTTATTGAGGATTAAACCCTGCCCAAGTCTCTCTCTCTCTCTGGCGGTGTGGGGAGCAGAGTGTGAGATTAAAGTTTGGGAAATTGCATTGCAAATGGGGCAGTAATCTGGAGGTGGTTGTTACAGCTGCAAAAGCGTGGATTTAGGTAGGAGTAGTGAGGCGGAACTAGTTGGAATTTGCTCTCCCTGGGAATGACACCTTCCCTGAATGAATGTCTCAGGTGTAACTACAGGAGTGGATTTTCTGCTCAAGGACCTTGAATATTATTATGTAAAACACGTAAGCAGGGAACTGGCTGATAATATTGATCTGGAGAGATTTTAGAGCCAGGACTAACCGATGACTGGGCTTGGGCCAAGAAACCAACACAGGGCTCACGTTGAACCCAGAGCTCACACTCTGTGTTGCCCTCCTCCTCCTCCTGCCAAGATTGGTGATAAATGAGTGAAAAGCAGGGAATGGCTCAGCTGGGAATGGCAGCAGAGCTCAGAGCTGCTGCTCTTGCCCTGACGATCCTCAGGAAAGGGCAAAGGACGGGGGAGAAGCGATGAAGATGTTTGTGCACAAATCAGTGCTGGAGTCTGGGGTGTATTTAATAGCTGATGTATTTATTTCTACATGAAAACATAATGTGTGACAGTGATTTACGGCTTTGTGGGAGTTCAGGGTCCCACAGACATCCTCAAAATCAGGATTTGGAAGAAGATGGGGCTTGAAGTTGGGCGGGTGCACTCGGCCCTTCCTCCAAAGTCAGCTCCGCCGAGAGAGAGCGGTAGGTGTTGAAATGAAAACAAACGAGGTTTTATTGAAAGAAGAGCTGGGCTTTTGATCATTATCTAGTTTTCTTATTACAAAGCAATGTGTTTTAAATGAAAATGGAGAAGTTAATGGTTGCTGGGGACTCTCTGACCCAGCCTGGTGATAGCACCGATGCTCTAATTAAGGTGGTGTGTGCACAGTTAAATACACACACCTCGGAGGCAGATGTACCAGCATTTGTTTAGGCTTCAAGTAAAAGCCATTATGCTGATTTTTGTAAGGCAATGCCCTTTAATAGCTACTTTTCTGTGCAGAAGAACCCGCTGCTGATAAAGTCTTGATTGTGCAGAGGAAATACCCAGTAATTACTGTTGGCATCAAATAGGTGCATTATCCAGATGGATACAAAGATACCCTTTCTCGGGAGTTTATGGGAACATTAAAGCAGCGGTGAAATAAGAATGAAAAAAAGCATCAGCGTGTTTTTAGCAATGAGGGTGGTGAGGCCCTGGCACAGGTTCCCCAGAGAAGCTGTGGCTGCGCCATCCCACTTCAAGGCCAGGTTGGACAGGGCTGGGAACAAGGTCTAGTGGAAGGTGACCCTGCCCATGGCAGGGGGTGGAATGAGATGGGCTTTGAGGTCACTCCCAACCCAAACCATTCGAGGATTTTGTGTCCTCAGCCATTAGTGAAGGCAGCCCAAAGGAGCCACTTTTTCTCAAACTGTTCCTCCTACAGCTGAGACGCAGAGGGTGCCTGTCCTCCTTCCTCCAGTGTTTGCTGTTTGCTCTTCCCAGCTGGGACTGTGGGCAAACATTAATCCCAAGAACTGCTGGTGGTTAATCAGGAAAAGATCTCTGGACGGAGAGTGTAAACAGCTCGGTGAGTGTGTATGTTCCTCGACCACAGGAATGAAAGCCATGCAGGCTGCCTGTGCCAAGAGCCTCGTGTGACATGCATTAAAACCAAGACTAAATTCCCTGGGCTTGGAAGGGGACTGGGAGCAAAGTGCATGTGGTTGTCTGGTGCTGTCTGACGAGATTACCCAGAGGGACACTGGGAGCAGGGGCTGCAGGAATGTGGGTTGGACACGCAGTGAGAGGCTGGTTGGGTTTTATGGATCATGGTAAACAAGGCTCAACATTTCCTCTACCCTTCTCTTTCCCAATATTCAGCTTTCTTACCACAAGAAACTGGGAATGGAATGGCTTCATATCCGAGACATTGTTGTGAAGCAAAATTTCTCCAATGCCCTCATTTTAAAAAATAATAATAATAATCCGGGCAATCTTCCTTTCAGCTGCTCCTTCCAAGCTCTTGCTGTGCCAAATTTCTGGACTGTTTTGATTCTGGTTCTATTACGACTTGCTGGTGTCAAGATCAAAGAGAGATGGGGGTGCTGGTGGCTTTGTGTGGGTTTAACGTCCCGTTTCTTTTAACTCAGCTCAGAAGTGAATGAAAGAGGAGATCCTGACGTTATTCCCAGGGGAGAGCATTCAGGGAAGCAAGAGGCAGGGAGAAATAAAAGCCCAACCCTCTGGGGCATTTGAAATGGTGATAAGAAGAAGAGGGAACCATGCCTGGGGAGATGTGAGGAGGGAGGGAAGAGTGGATGGTGTGACAAGACAACAGAGGAAGCATCAAAGGAAAACAGGCAGAGATGAGAAAGGGAACAAGGCAATTAAAGGCAGATTTTTGTCTGGCAGGACTCTTTCCTTTGTCCAGGCCTATGGAAAACGGTGCTGGCCTCAGAGGGAGTCCCCATCTCCCTGTGCCAGCAGCACTCCCTGCTCCCTGCAGGGATTTTGCAGGGAAAAGGGAAAGGATCAAGGTCCTGTTCAACAGCAGAGGCGCCTGATCCTCACGGATATCTGGCTGAGCACAACTCGTCCACCACACAAAAACTGGGGGACATGAGCCTTTCTCTGTGCCAGCCTCGGTGGGGCCTTTTCCCTCAGCAGTTTTCCAGTGATCCCAGTAAACTCCAGCACTCCAAGCCATGCCAAGTCTCTGTGATCGATGGGCTGGGGGAGACCAAACCTGCTCAACATCACTAGTGAGGCAACGTGTGTGTGTACAGGGGTTAGAAGTTCCCCAGTGCCAGAATTCGGGATGTTACGACCCCAGGATGGTGATTTTACACCTCTGGCTTCCTCCTCCTCATCCAAGGAGGAAAGTTGAGCTCAGGAGACCCTCTTTGGAGTTAAAGCACCGCCACCAACCTCCCTCTGACTGGTTTAGGGGAGCTGCCCATGGAAGCAGGAGCGATGTGCATTGTAGGACTAAAATCCCAAGCCCAGGGAGGACAGATCCAGGTTTCCAGACAGCTGCTGGCAACCCCGACCTAAACACGAGCAGCAGAAACTCTCCTGGGACACGTTTTGCTGCGCTTGGGGCCTGCACAGCAACAGCAGCCTGGGAACCAGCAGTGGGATGCTGAGGCCAGTGGGACCCTCTGGAGACAATTCCGAGGGACAAAGGGAATGTGGGAAACTGCAAAAACCATCGGTTTTCTCCTTTGTTTTAGAAAAAGAAGCTCGTCTCTGCAGGGTGAGGCTGTGGAGGGGGAGGCGGGGTTATGGGTGTGAAAACATCCTCGTTTTTCTCCTGCTGGAAAAGAGGGAAAATAGGCAAAAGCTTGGAAATAAAACCAAATAGACACGCGAACAATTTGCCTGCCCATGGGCTTAGGAATTGTTAAGGTTGGAAAAGAGTTTTTAGATCAAGGCCAACCTCCAATGTGAATGTGGATAAAGCTTTGCAACGGGTTGTTAAGGGAATGGTGCAGGGTCTGTACCAGGACATGTGGGATAAGAAAACACAGGGAATTTCCTTCACGTTTAGAAGGAACAGGCACCGATGGTGAATCCTAAATACCTCCTGCATTTCCAAGTGAGAGCAGTGCACTCACCCCGCTCTGTTTGTGGGGTTTACAGCTGCCTTGGGGGTCAGCAAACAGACAAGACGGGGATAATAAAGCAGCTTGGGAGAACTTGTGGAAGAAATCGATGTGTTTTCTCATAAAACGTGACGATATTTTTAATCTGTTGCTTAATATTTACGTAGTTTTATCTTCTCTTTCTCTTGTTTAGCAGGCAGCCACAGCTGCCACTGTGTGTGAGGCTGGGGCTGCTTGTTATTAGAGCACAGCCCTGGGCCTGAGGCACTTCTTTATCTACACAATATAGGAAAAATCACCTTTATTTGAGGAGATGAACCGGCGCACACACAGCAGAGGTTGCAGAAGCATTTCCAGTATGTCTGGTTGGCTGATGTTTCTTTAGGAGCTGCGGCTCCTCATTTTGGAGGTGGGGGGGAATAAAAATCCTGTTGGAAAGCCCATCTTGTTTTCACTCTGCTCCCAACTGTAAAGCTCCCTCACTAAAAATAGTTTGTCTTGTTTAAAGAATAGTGTGCAAAAAAAAAACCCCAACCCTGAAATTCCCTTGGATTTACAGACACGGAGATAAACCACTGCAAATGATGGCTGGACATTATGAATGGTCTGTCTAAACGATTTATTACCGTGAGCAAAACCCCCTTTTTCCCAGATATTCCCACTGTGGGCGAACATTTCCATCAGGGATGACACAACTCACTCGTTGGCAGAGCAGGAGGAGACAGAGCCTCACAAATCTTCCCGCTCGGATGTCCTTCCCCGTGATGACAGCAGCGCTAAGATCCATCACAATGGATGAACGGTCCTGATATCCCTTTGATTTATATCCCAGCTGGACCGCAGGAAAAATGAAAATAAGACTCGGAGGAGTTTCTCTCTTGATAAAACCCGACTTTATCATCCCAGCTCCGCTGAGGTCACTCATTTTCTCCCAGAGACTGCAGATATCGTGTGGGCCAAGATATTTATGGGAATATATGGCAGTGTCTTTATTAAGATAAAAGAGAGGCTTTAGGAAAGATAAAACAAAACACCCAACACTTTTTTTATCCTTTTAATCAGAAATTATTGAAGACACATCAGTCCTAATTGAGGGGTGGAGGGGAGGGAGTGGGAAATGCTGTTGCAAACTCCGACATTTCCCCGGGCAGCCCGACGGCGCCGGAATACCGCGGGCGACGGTTGCGAATAACAAAAGTTAGCAAATACAATGCCGTGGTTTCCAGGGAAACCCAACCTTGGCCTTTGGTCCCATATTTCAGCAGGTTTCATTATCCTCTCCGGGGTTACAATAATGGATTGGCTGTTGATGGAGCTGCTCCCTCATGGAGGTTTGTGCTGCTGCCCGGCCGAGATGGGATGTTGTTCTCTGCGGAGATGGACCATGGATGTCCCTTTGGAAAGGTTTCTCCTGCAGCCAGATTGCAGCACATTGGGGGGGCCCTGCAGAATCAGATGAGTTTTTTATTTGTTGAAGGCTGGCTGTTCATTCTCTGCATGAATAAGAACGGCTGGGAGAGCTGGGAGTGAAAAGGAGGATCCAGGGAGAGCTTGGAGCCTCTTGCGGAGCCTAAAGAGGCTCCAGGAGAGCTGGAGAGGGACTGGGGACAAGAGCTGGAGGGACAGGACACAGGGAATGGCTTCCCAGTGCCAGAGGGCAGGGAGAGATGGGAGATGGGGCAGGAATTCCTGGCCCAGGTTGGGCAGAGAAGCTGTGGGTGCCCCTGGATCCCTGGGAGTGTCCAAGGGCAGGTTGGAGCAGCCTGGGACAGTGGGAGGTGTCCCTGTCCATGGCAGGGGGTGGGATGAGATGATTTATTGGTATGAGAACGATGGTTTAGGTCAGCAGGGAACCATCAGCTCTCACAGGGGCAGAGAGTGGACAAAGGACCATGGGGGGGGATGGAAACACATCCCCCCTCACCATCCCCCAAATCCCTGTCTGTGCCATTTCTGGCCTCCAGAGATGATGCTCCGAGGAACACTCATCTTTTAAATCTCGTCCCCCTCCTCTGCTCTTTCCCTTCCCTTTTGCAAACACCCTGAGGTGGGTTTTTCTTACGATGTTTTGCGGCGTGGGCCAAGATTTGAAAAGTGACTCACCATTTTCAGTGCCTAAAGCAAGAAATGTTGTTTTAGAAATTAAACACTTGACACATTCGGAAAACTAATCCCCTTTAAGGTGTCTCCCACAGCGGTTCCCAATAAGAAAATGTTTGGAATCAAGTCATTTTACAAAAATGTTGACTTCTGTGCTTGGTGGCTGAACCTCTTTCATCTTCTCTTGGTAAATCTTGGTAGTGGATTTGGGTAACTGGAGAAACTTTACTGTTTCACCTCATAAATGAACAGACAATGAAACAATATCCTTGAGACTGGTGACTTTGTTTTCTGAGTTAATTGTGTGGCTTGTGACAGTCGGAACAACCTATAAAATCCCAACCAGCCGAAGAGCTGGGATGGAATCTGGGATTCATTTTTGGATGTGCATGGCTGGTGTCTCTGTGCAATTAGGGGAATCCTAGAGCCCACAGTTTGTTCCTCAGGCTGGTTCCTTTGTGTCTCCCATGTGTATTTAATTTTGTGAGCAACACATTTCCACTTTTCCCGATTTTTGTTATTCTTTTCTTCTAAAACCAGCAAAAGTCGGAATCTCCAAAGGGATTCTCGTGTGGCGGCATCATTCTGAAACAACTTCATGGGGACAGAGTTCAGAGCAACCTTTACCTGCTCTTAATTTACTGCAATTATAATTAAAATTTTTATCTGAGGTATTTTTTTAACTCTATTTTGTTTCTCTGTGTTTTCACCCAGTGCATTATAAAAAAGGGGCAAAGGTGGAGGATTTGAATTCTCTGGAAGCTTCCACTCAACTTCATCACAATTTTAAAAGCAAAGCAGGAAAGGGATGGGTAATAAAAAGACAAGAGATGGTGTAAAACTGGGGTGAGTTACAGCCCATTCCCCCCTGCTGGAGCTTCTTTTCCAATGGCTTTATTTGGATTTGTAACCACTCCATGCTCGAAAATTAAGCCCTTTTTCCTTTATGTTTTCCTCTGCCCCAAGAGCAGCCAAGCTCATTCTTTAGCTTCTTTCCTTGTGCATCACCACTGTCATTAGAAAAATGTTCTTGGCTCGGGGAGGGGAGGTTTATAAGCAGATTCAAGGGGCTGTTGGTCCATTTAAAACACGCTATAAATGTCATGTAAACAAAGGTAAAATAACAAACAGCTCTGGAAATCATTTCAAGAGGGTTTCTGCAGCTTGTGACTGCGCTGCTGGGGAATTTCAAGATTCTTTAAATGAAACTTAACAGCAAGAAGCCTTTTATTTCCCTCCTGTTTCCAACAGCTCGGCCTTTTGCTCTTGCTGCGGATTCATTCTTCACGGAGCCATGTGGCTTTTACACCCCTGGCATGATGATTCCCTCATATAAATTACAATATCCTGGCTTTTATGGGCATTTTCAGGTGGTTAAATCCTGTTCCTTAATCGCTCTTCTCTCGTGGACAAACAAATCAGTCAGGACCAAGCTTGGGGAATCCAGAATGTTGAGAGAACGGTTTTTAACGCGCTGCATTTCGACACAGAGCTGCATTATTTTATCCTGCTTGCACTGGATCAGGCGTTCTCACAATAATGAAAGTGTTTTGCACATTTGCAATATAACATCCCCTAACTGAGCATCCCTGAGTGCTGGGAAAAAAAAAAAATTCATTCAATCTCCCGCAGGTCCCTCGAGGGCGATATTTCCGTGGCAGAAATAGGGGCACTTCGAAAGGCTGATAATAAACCCTTTAATTGGGTCCTGGCTGGGGTAATTGCAGCAGCAGCCCTGGCTGGTGAGAGAAGGGGAAGAAAAGGGTCTGCTCCACTCTTTGGAGGGGGAAGCAGAGTGAGAATCCATGAGGAAAACACAACTGCTGCGGGGGAAATGCATTTGTTCCTTTGGTTTTACTCCCAGCGAGGTCAGGGAAACCACAAATCCTTGCTCCCAGCTCCTCTCCCTTTGGATCACACATGTTTTGAGTTAAACTCGTGAGAGTTGCACTAAAATAAAGTCTGTGACAGCTTTTGCAAAGGGGTGACCGAGTTCCAGGCTCCCACTGGGAAGCATTTTCCCTTTTCCCCACTCATTTTCCCTTTCAGTAAAGGAGGAATTACTGTTCAAGGCAGGGAGGAGCTGGTGCTGGGTCACTGGACCTCCAACAGCAACTGGCAGCCACAGAAATCTGTGGATTTTCCCAATGTCAGATGAAAACTTGGATGCACAAAGCCAAGGAAGATGGGGACAGTCCCAAGCTCCTCGTGCCGATGCAGATCCCGGCACGCCAAACCAGGATAAAACAGGAAACCACTCAGACTGCAATAAACTTGTTATTGTTTGCAAGGAAGGGGATTAATTAACTATCTATGGAATGAGCCGGATAAACCGAGCATGAAGAGCGACTTCCAAACCAAACAAATGCTTCCAAGGCTCCTTCCAAGGGGCTCCAGCAGGGCAGGGCTGCATCCTGGGGTTCCTCTAAAAATTTGTATTCCAGGGGTCTCAAATTATTGCTGCCTTGGTGGAGTGATGGGATCACAGAACCATGATGGGAAGGGATCCATGAGGATCATCCAGGGCAGCTCCTGGACCTGCTCAAGACATCCCAACAATCCAAACAATTTTCCAAACGCTCCCAGAGCTCTGGCAGGTTTTGGCTGTGACCACCTGTGGGTTTGGCTGACCATGGGATGATCCAGCAGGTTTGGAAGTCCTCAGGACCAAGTTTTGGCCACGATGCCCCACTCCTGTGAGATGTGTGCACGTCCTGCTCAGCTCTGGGGGCTGAAGTCACCTAATGATCATTCCTTAATTAACCCTTGGGACATGCCTAAGGACTAAGTGCTGGTAGCATCCATCCACTTCCCATTGATCGTTTTTCATATCCCATAGCTTCCCACATCTGAGGAAATCCCAGTTCTTGTGGAAGCTCCAATTTCCCCACTGTGGAGAGAAGAGATCTCAGCAGAAAACCGTAGGAAGACACTCTGGGGGTGTATCCATAAGTAAAGAGCTTCCACACTAAATAAAAGATTGGACAGAAACGTCTCTTATATCGAGGATCCCAGGGAATGAGCTGTGACTCATGAGGCCAGAACGGGAAACCTGCCACCATCTGTCTTCATTTTCCCTCCTTGCCCGACTCAGTCCAGCCGTGCAGGAACAAGCTGCTCCGGATGCAGTGGTGCCAACAGAGCAGTGGCATCACCTGGCACGCTCCAAACAGGACACCCCACCTCACATCTCCCCTTGCCTGCCATGTGCAGAGGGCTCAGGAGGGCTGGAAAAGCGTTGGGAAGGTGGTGCTGCCCTTGTAAATCTCCGGCGTGTGGCGGATGATCCATTCCCAAGGGATGATCTCTCTCCTCCCTTGTCACTCACCCTTTTTCTGTTGAGCCAACAGGCTGAGATGGACCTTCTCTGCCAGTTAACCACAAAAATAAACAGGGAAAACACATTCTGCATGTACAGAAGGACTCTGAGTTAATGAAACATCACCACAGTCTTCCAGACTAATAGAACATTTGCATTTTTCTAACTTTAGTAATTTGCCAGACTTTGGCTCTGGCTTCAAGGGAAGAATAATGACTTGTTTTCATGAAGAGGAGTGTTGATTTGAAAAGGCTCACTCCACTTTGTGAATTCAAGGGGAAATGCTTTGCTTCATATCAATCAAACTCTTCTAAGCGACGCAAGTTCATTTCACGCCCTTCCCCTTGATTTTGGTTCCCTGTGTTCAGCAGGGAGAGCAAAGCACCGGAATAAAACGAAGCCTGCTCTGCAAAAATAGCATTTCCACAAGCACGTGGAAGAATTGGAAGGTTTCAAGCTGGTTCCTTCCTTTGTCCTGCCTTGTTTGTAAGGAATAAGCAGGAGAGGGATCTGCCAGAGGGTAGGAAGGCCCTCNGTGGTGCCTTCCTTTGTCCTGCCTTGTTTGTCAGGAATAAGCAGGAGAGGGATGAAATGGGGAGTATTTCGAGCTGCTGGTCCAGGTACCCACCCGAAATGCCAACTCCATGTGTGCCCTTGTGGCACCTCCTAAACACAAAACCCATCCAATAATTTGGCCAACATCAGGAAATGCTCCAATCCCTGGAGAGATTTTGGTTCCAAACCTTTGGCATCTCCAGGGAGCTGATCTGAATTTCTCATCAAGGTGTTGGCAAACCCATGGGTGGATCCCAGGAGACACCGAAAAGCACAGAATTATAGAACCTTTAAAGCTGGAAAAGACCTCTGAGCAAAGCATCTTCCATCCCACAGAGTTGCTGAAGGACAGGTGAGGACCAAGGTACAACACCCTCATAAATCTTCTCACTGGCATCAGCCTTGGATCAGGGATCCACATGCAGTGAGGATGGTGGGAGCTTTCCAATGTAAACGGTCTTTGACTGTATTTCCTGCTGAAAATCCTCATTCTGGAGAGTGGAAAGACCTCAGGAAAATGATAAAAACAAGGTGAACCCTCAAAAATGTACCTGGCGGTATCTGGCTAATGAAATCTGTCTGGCTTAGCAAAGCTCACCTCAGCGAGCAGTGAGGGGCTCAGGGTGGTAACACGGAAGGGATTAGGGAAAACTCCTTAATCCAGTGGAAAACAGCATGAGATCCTGCCATTGGAAAGGCAAACTGGGACTAGGAATGAGGGACAACAATTAAACAGGACAAGAAATACATACAGAAACAGGTAAGAAATGATGCCAAGGGGGATATCCATGGTCATCTCCATAATTCCCACTCTGATACTGCTGCATTTTGGAAAGCCAAGGAAAACATCTCAATTTTTGGGATAAAAACCTTTGTCTTTTTCTTCTCCATAGCTTAAAATCCAGCTCTTTTTTTTTTTTTTTTCCAGCCAGAGCTCACTTTGCACACTGGAAAACAGGATGCATTTGGCCTTTTCTCATCCTTATTTATCTCGGTGCAACTCTAATCGTTCCTGTAAACCCTGAACCCCAGAGGGCTGAACCTCTTCCAATTCCAAACCCGCCGGCTGCAACGCTTCGTTGTGCTTTTAGATCCCTTTCTTAGCAAGTGTTTCGGAAACTTGCCATTCTTTAAAGTGGTTTCATTGCTCATGAAAGCAAAACAAAAAAAAAAGAGGCTGCTCCTATTCCTTGGTTCCTTTTCCCAAGACACGAAATGAGCAGCGTCCTCAGCAGCTTTTGTAAATGATCACCGGCTGACATCTCCAATCAACGCAATTCCAGGGGTGACATAGCGGAAAAAATAGGAAAGGACCACGGGAAGAGCATCCCATTCAGCCACGGAGCACTCACTGCCTCAGAGGGGGCTTTCCTCACGGGAAGAACCCCACCAAAAAGACAAAGGAAAAAGGAAGAAACTCCGCGCGTTCAACCCGCTGCTCATTTCGTTACGGGGCAATAATTGAGTGTGTTCCAAAGGGTCACGGGGGTGGTGGTTGGAGTAGATTTGGTCCAGAGAACACAACTCCAGGGTGAATTCTCTCCTTCCTTAATGGATTTGCATTGTGCTTGTGGGCAGCAGAGTGTCCTAATGTTCTCCTGGCGGGATCTGTCTCACCGCGGGGTCGTCGCGGGGACCCTCTTTGCCTGGCGGAGCGAATTCTTCACGGGCCAGATGCTGCCTCGAAGTGTTGCCTCCTGATCCAACGGGAGGGGAGTGGGCACTGCAGGGATCCAGGGAGTGAGGCTGGACACGGCAGGGGGGCCCTGCTCATTTTAACGGGGATTGAAGCCGAGCAAACCCCGGAATTTCACCTTCAGCGAAGAGAAACAAAAACCAGCAACCCAACAACACACTTTTTTTCCCTGACTCTTCTATTCATGGATATTTTCATGCAGTATTTGTGGCTAATTAAAGCTGACCATCCCTTTCCAAAGCCTTTCTACAGCCTTTCCCCAAAACTACCTTTATCTCAAGTTCAGGTCAACATTTAGGCAGAACTCCTTTTATTCTGCCATTCCTTCCATCTTTTTAAAGTATTTAAGGCATTTGAAGACTCAAATATAATATTTAAGTACTATAATAAAATATTTAAGTGTTTGAGTATTTGGCAGCACTTTGAATATTCACCTCGAACTGTGGCCGTGCCTCTGAGTGCCCCTTTGCAGAGTCTTTCTACAGCCTTTCCCAACGATGTTCTTTAAAAACAAAATAATAAAAAACCCAAATCAATGGGTTTTTAACCCTCTGCCTGGAATAAATTCTGCCAAAAAAAGTAAAACAGCAGGAGAGCTTCACCTTTTCAATACTGCCGTGAGCTATTACTGCAAAGTCGAGTGGAAAATAATCAGATTCAGTCAGAATTGTTTTTAACTCCCCACCAGCACATGGAGAACGTGATCCATCCCAGCTGTTTGCAGGCATTTAGCACCATTAGATGCCTTTTTTTATGGGGAGCAAAGTCCTCACTCTGGTTTTGGGCTGGGTATTGCTGGGGAGGAATAAATGAGGTCAGTGGGTCACCGCAGCAAAATATCCAGGTTTGGAGCATTAAAAAAAAAATGGCTCTGCATTCCTGTTCCTTTTTTATTCCTAAAACATTCACTCTCAACCACCAGCCTTGGGTGTTGGGTTCCTCATCCCTCATGCAGAGCAGAGTTTCCCTGTGGCACTCGGGAATCTTCTCTCCCTTTGCAGCCCATTAAGGAGATATCCTGCCTCTCCAGGGACCTTCCCTCTCCTTCCTTTTCATTTATTTACTCATCTGGCTTTGGCTGGGGGTATCACTCCCATCACAGGTACAATATGGAAATAAATGATGGAGGTATTCAAGGGATTTTAAGAGCTCTAAGATCTGCCTCATTAGGTTAATTGAGCAATTACAGTATCTGCAAACTGTGAAGGAAAGGTAGAAAAATCATGGAAAAACACCGAGCGAATGGCTGCCTTTGCTTTGTGTTATTTACATGACCTTAGGGATTGACAGGGGAATCAAGGAGAGAGAAAAATGGGAATGAAATGCAAAAGCGGATCATGGAAAAGCCAAGGACTTGGTAAAGGATCCATCCTTGTCTTTTCCAATACCAGGAATTGTTAAATACTTTTATCTCAAGTTCAGGGAGGACTCCTTTTATTCTGCCATTTCTTCCCATTTTTTTTTTTAGCTGAATGTTTGGTAGAACCCTGAAACATGCCTGTGCTTCCATTTCTACTCCCCCATAGGGACTTTAAATCAGAGTTGGGTTGAGTTTGCAAAGTTTTGAGAAGGTTTAGGAAATTTCTGGCCTTTAAACTAGTGTTTTTTAAGGTTATCCCAACCCAACTGGAAAGAAAAGACATGTTTTGTGAAGCACAGCCTTGGGTGGCTCGGTATTTGCCACATCAGGTGTTCAGAGCCCTGATATATTTGTCTTAAAGTATAATCACAGAAGGTTCTGAGTTGGAAGGGACCCACAAGGATCATTGAGTCCAACTCTTGAATGAGCGGCTCATACAGAGATCGAATCCACAATTTTGATTTTATTAACACTGAGGGGAACAATGGAGCAAGTGGCTAAAAATAAAAAAGAGGAAAACCAGAGCTGACCTGTCCTTTCAGTGCCATTTATGCCCCTTTTTCCATCCCCACATATTTATTTTCCTCCTCTTTCCCAAGGCACATGGAGGATTCCGCCGTCGCGTATCTCCCGCCTTCCCGGAACCATTGCCGTTGGATCCTCCCATCAACGTGAACATTCTTTATGTCTGTCACGGGCCTCCTCTCACGTAGATTTGCCTCCAGGCTGAACTTTGGTGTGATATATTTTGACACCCCATATGGCCTTCCCGCTTCTCTCCGGCACAGGCTGGAATCTCGCTCCTGTCCTTGGCAACTGCCGATATCTGGCAGCAGCCTGTCTTTTTCTCTCCCGCCTTTGGGAAGATTAATGTGATGATCAGGCACTGGCAGGGAGCTGGAGTAAATGACCTAATAGGTCTTTCCATCTCTAATTCCTGCGTTTTATGACGAGGGGGTTCTTTGTTGCCGTGGCACTAATTTGTCGGAGCTGTCACCGCGGAGGGAAGGCAGAAGAGGTGGCACTAACAGTGTCATCGAAATCCATCTTTTTTTTTGGCACCTCTGCCCCTGTGAATCGAGTGGCCCATCTGGTGAGCAGGCAGATTGCCATGCCAGCAGATGGGCAGGAGTGTTTCTAGCTATGAGACCATGTATGATTATCAAATGTGCTGTTGGGCGAGGATTTCCAGCAGGAACAGCAAAACAACTTCCCATAATGAGCTTCTGCTTCTGTGGCTAAAGAAGGGCCGTTTAGCTCCCCGAGAAACTGGGAAAAATTCAGTCTCTGGGATGAGTGTTGTTGGGGCTGGCAGGGAAGGGGGAAGAGCAGGGATTCTGCCCGTTATCCTGGTGGTTTGGCGAGCGGCAGCCGGATGCTGGCAGCCAGTTCTCGCCGTGGCACCACGATGTGATCCCTCCTGGAGGCAGATTGAAGTGCTGAGGGATCCCACTTCTCCTCTCAGAGGTTTTAATTTCACACACAATTGGTGAAAAGCTTCTTCTAAGAGTAGGGACTCCTAATTATAACATAAGTGTGTGTGTATATATATAAAATATATCTAATTATAGCTCATAATTATGATAACTAGACAACTGGCACACGCCTTCTCTTTGTACCAACAGGAGAATTTGCCTTCAGGACTCGTTTTGCAGCTGTGACACAAACACAGACAAGGCACTACGTGGTGCTGCAGAATATTTTTAGCAGGTCATCAATTACTACAAATTCTTTACTTTCCCGTGAAATGTGGAGAGTTATTTTTCTCTTAACATCTAATTTATTTCCTCTGAATCCAGCCAAGGCCAAACGCTCCCCACCTGGGCACAGCGGGGACTGTCATTTCTCTGGGTGAGGGCACTGGGAGATATTTTCTCCTTCTCCTCACACCAGTCCTCTTTGATTTAACCAAATTTTGATGTTTTAGGGCAAATGCACACGTGCACAGTCCTCACTGCCCATCAAATTTGGAGTGGTGGCAGACCAGGAATGGTGGTGAGGATGCTGCTGGTGCTGCATGAACTCATCCAATGGGATTTATTACCACGGGCTCTGTGCCACCCAAAAGTGGCTGAATTTAAGCTGGGTCCAAGCTGGCACCTGAAGTGGCTCAGCTCTGCCCATGCCATGCTGTGCCCGGGCTAATGAGGTTGGGCTAACGAGGCTGGGCACCAGAGCTCCTCCTGGTCTGCAGAGAAAGATGCAATTCAGCTGGAACTGGAAAAACTGCCCAGGAGTCACATCTCAGTGGAAATTCACTGAAGGGCATTGTGAATATGTGCTGCTCAGAGCTGCACATAGTTTAGATAATGATTAAATAGGAATTAAATAGGAATTGCAGCAGGAAAATCCACTCATTTCATCCCCACTGAGCTGGACCCCTTGGGATATGGACCTGGGTGTGTGGGGAGGAGCAGCTTCTCCAGCAGAGAGAAGTCCTTGGAAAACGGGCAAAAGTATTGCAAAAGTGCTTTCTTTTCTCCTGGAATATCCGAGCAGAGTCGAGTGATGACAAGGGAATGACAGTCCTTGCCTTCCTGGAGCCAGAGGGATCCATGTGGGATGGATGAAGTGCTGTGATTGAATGTGTTCCTGGTTGGTTTTGAGGGGGTTTCAGTGATCCTTCATCAGATCTCCTTCCGACACTAGAACTTTCCCTTCCCAAAATGAGCCACCCTTCTCATCTGGCTGTGGTGGGAGTTGAACCCATGGTCGCAACCACTTGCACAACCAAGGACATCCTTCAGGAAAACCCTGGGGGGGCTGGAAGGAAATGCATCATTCCATGAGCTGGAAATGTCCAACTATGGAAACTCATGAGAAACCCATTGTTTCGGGAGTCTCCTGCCTGGATCAATCTGTACCTGCAGATTTATCAGCGAAAATGTTGTCTCAGGACATTTTGCTCCTGGTTGTCAGCCCAGATTCTTGGGGATCTGCAGGAGGAGGGTGATGAGTCCGTGTTTGGGAGCAGATCTTTCCTTGTCTCAAACCCTGTTGGGATAAATATCATCCTGTGGAAGCCCTTCATGGCATGGAATGTCCCAAGCTCTCTGAGCACAGACATCCCGTGGTTCTCATGGTCCCACCCCCAAAAAAAAGATGAGTGATCACCTTCCAAGGTGATGTTTCTCACGGGGGTTTTCAGCCCAGAAGCAGGAAGATGAAAGAGATTAAATAAAGCTGGAAAACTTGGTTGTGATGACATCAAAAAATAATGAGGGCTGGAATCATGTGTGCACAGAGAGGTTCCCAAGTCCAGGAGCTCCAGCTGGACACACCTGGTGTTTCTGTGGCTGCAGGAGCTGGAAACTGGGGGAATTTTTTGCTGGGGGAAATCCCAAACCTGGGAGAAATCTCAAACCCATGGCTTGGGATGTTGTGTTCCCACCAACCTCACGGGCAAGGGCAGAAGCAAATCTGCAGCCAATGTGATACCATGAGGTTTAGTTGATGTGCCAATAAAAAATCCACTACTTGGGGTAGAAAATAGTCATGTTTTCCCCTCTTTTTCCAAGGATTATGTGCGTTCTAGGCTTGAACAACTCGTTTTTTCCCTCTCCATGCCCAGTATCTCTGGGATTTGGGAGCATTCAGAGGGATGGTGGGCTCCAAACTTGGTGTTTCCCACAGATCAAAAGGTTTCTGTGAGAAGGCAGAGCCAGTCCCTGAGAGCTCAGGGTAAGACCAGATGTCAATTGAAATTAAAAAATGGAGAATGCGAAGTAGAAAATAAAATAGGAAGAAAGAAGAGGCTGCCTAATGTGGGGTTTTTAGCACCACAAAGCCGCCTAGGCAGGAATGATTCGAAACTCGTGCAGATTTCCCAGTGGAAATGCAAAAAGTCTAATTATTCAGGGATGGCGAGGGCCAAAGGAAGAGCAATTTCCAGAAACAAACGTGCCATGCAGCATATCAATGTGTTAAAGGCCCCTTTTCCACACTGAGAGGAAGATCAATTTATATTTATTCCTCAGCCTGATGGAAAACGTTGGATTAGAGCACAGAAAATACCTTTTTTTATTTTTTTTTGCTAACGTAAATAATTCCCTTCACAAAAGCAAATAAGGAACAAAAAGCAACAGAAGGACCTCAAAAGATTTTTGGGTGAAACAAAGAGGTAAACCCAGGGTTTTCTCTACTCAGGCTCCTCCATACTGTTTAATTTCAGATCTCAATTAGATGTTAGTGAAAGGTAATTGGAAAAAAAATAGCTGAGATGTGGAATTAAATGGCAGCTTCCCACAGGTCTGCGGTGGACCAGCCCTTGGCCTTGGCTGTGGGTTTTTTAACCACCAGCTGGGCAGATTTTTTTGTCCTGCCTTATTATGAATAATTCTCCCACAGCTCCCGAGCCATTTGCTACAAGAAAAGAGTTTAATTATAATAAGAGACCCCCTTGAACATCCCTCCCCTGTGTGCATTTGGAATTTGGGATCCTTTTTAGCTCTGAATTCAGCTGCTGAGCTTCAGCCTCACTTTCCAAATCCACGCAAGGCTCTTCAAGGCTCTTGTGGGGCTTTGCCCCTCCTTGTGTGTGATATAATGGCCTGACACATGATTTTGGACATGAAAAAGAGCCAGATAAACCCATACAGAGCCATTTATTAATAGAGGTTTTCCCCCCTCTGATATTTCTTTAAACTCTATGTGGCTTTTTTTTTTGCTGACAAATTCATTTTGTGATGTTGAAAACTAATTTTAATTTATTTGCCTTTTCCTTATCAAGAGTTATTTTCCACTTGGCAAACACTGACTTTTATTTGTTGGTCCTAACGGAGCCTGAAATAATTATGAGGGGTTATTTTAATTATTTTTTTTTTTAATTTCTCCTGTATGCTCATCATGAATTCAAGTCATTCCTTGGATCTGGGTGACTTTGGTGGATATTACCATGGAGCTGAGCCCTCTCCTGCTGCCACCTTCCACCTCCAGGAGAAAGAAACCAGGGAATCATGGAAAGGTTGGGATTGGACCTTAAAGATCATCCAACAGGCACATGTTTGCTGAGATTGAGATACCAACGTGTTCCTGGGCATCCTCCAGACCCTTGGATTGATGCTGATGAAGGTCCCATCAGCACACACGGGACAATCTTTGGGATTTAGGTGAATACTCCTCCTGCTCCCTCCTCAAACCTCCATCCATTATCCTTACAGAACCCTAGGGCTGGGATTTTCAGCTCCCAGCTCTGCCACCTTTCCCATGTTCCTCTGGAGATCTTAGCTCAACCAATCTCCTGGAGCAGCCTTGGGTCCTCTCCACATTTCCAGGAAGAAGCAGCCAAACTTCAGCCCTTTTCTGTGATTTTGGTCGATGCCCAGACGTAGCCATAGCTCTTGGCATTCCCAGCTGGACAGATCCCCGTTTCCAGGCTGTGATGGGAACAGAAGAACCAGCCCAGCACAGGGCTGGACACCCACTGGAGACACATCCTGGGATAAAGCTGATACTGGATTTTCTGAGAGCAGGATCTGAGCCTTTTCCTCCATCCATAAATCAGCACAATCCTTTTATCCACATTATCCCCTTGCTCCTGACACATTGCTCCAGAACTTTTCCCCCCTCCAACAACCCTGGAACTGACCAAGGAAAACTGAACCTGCCTAAAACTGTGTCCCTGCCCCAACTTCCCTGTCGTCTGGAGCACTTTGGGGCTGTATTCCAGCCCAGGAATTATGTACCCAGAGGTGTCTTGAGGTGGCCAAGACAGCTGGTGTTGGCTGCTTCCCACCTCAAGGGATCTCTGGAAGGGAAGGGACATCCTGGTGTATCCCTGAGCGAAACCAGGTGCAAATCCCAGCAGCTGAACTGAGTCCCATGGAGCAGCCCATGAAATCAGGGCAGAAACCACCACAGGCTCTGAGAGGTGATTTGCCAGCCTGGGATGATCGCTGAGGAGAAGTTAAACTCCCAGGAATTCTTTGTCGCAGTGAGTGCAGTTTATCTTGCAAGGTAAGAACTCACTGTGCTTATAAAGGTGATTTATCCAAGGGTTTCTAACTATATTCCTTCATTTGGGTGTTTTTCCACATTCCATAGGTGATCACGTCTGAGGAAATGTCAGTTCTTGCGGAAACTCCTCCAGAGACACCTGGGGAAGGCCTCTGGATTTCCCTGGATCCCTGGGATGCTGCCGGGTCACTCCTGTGGTGCCTGCCTGGCTTGGGATGCTCTATCCCTCTCTACAGGCACTTCCCAACGTAATGCTCATTTCCTTGGATAAAGAAAGAGTAATTAATCCATGGTGATCAAGCTGATCCGTTCCATCCTTCAAGGAATGAGTCATGGGGAAGGGCCGGATCCCTGTCACTGCCTCGCTCCTCCCACCACCATCCCAGGTCCTCGTCTTTAAAGCAAAGACCCCCAAAAACTGGAGTCACGTTTCATTAATTCATTTCCTTTGGTGCAAACGCTCCCCTCAGCAACCAGATTCATGCCTGTGTTTCATGGATTTTTTTTTTTTAGTCCTTTTTCTCCTCAGAAAATCCTTCTTAGTTTCAATTTTTCACTGCTTGTAAAGTGCCCCATTATAGTGCCCCGGGCAGGAGGAGATTAATGTCAGGTCCCATTTATGCATCCCTTTGGATCAGAAAAGCTTGGCCAGCCCTTTTTAATGCTCTGTTGTTTTGGTTTCTTTGAGGGAGGGAGGGATGAGATTAGAAGTTTGCTATTGCAAAAAAAAAATTAAAAAAAATCCCCCTTTGTTGCTGCCCGAGTTATGGCTTTCAGAGAAATTCCCTTTGCCATAATAACTGCATTTATTTGCCTTGGCTGGTTGCAGAGCAGCTGAAAGTGGGTGATCCCTGCCAGACTCATTAAATGATTCCCAATGTTGATGGAGGACTTTATATTGTGGTTGTGAAAGCCGAAGTTTCAGCAGTTGCTGGAAAAGCCTCATTCCTTAGGACGGGACGAGGCTCTCCGGGAGTATCCATGTGCAAGCAATAAGGAGAGGAATGCTCTCGGAAACTGCAGCCTGGAGGATTTGCTTTGGCATCCTTCTGCTTCCCTGGGAATGGTGGGAAGCTCTTGGGAAGCGCAGGGGCGCTGGGTGTGGGGCTTGGGCTGGGAAAAGGGAGTTTGAGGCCGTTCTGTGGCGCAGAATTGAGGCCTTTGGTTCCTTCCCACCACACTGGATGCTCCTGGATGAGGCAGGAAACTTCCAGCTCCTCGTTTCCCTCTTGGACAATGTGACAGTGAGAGGTGGCCGTGCAGCGGGACCTCACTCCTGCACACAAAAGGTTTGGGACAAATCCTGCTGCTGCCCTTTGTCACCAGTTTGGCCTTGGTACCAACCACTCAGGAACATCCCAGCTGGAGAATTCCCAGCGGTACCTCCTGTTTCCCAGACCTCTTGTGTTGGCTTTCCACAGCCATCCCTCATTTCTGGGGGAATCTGGATCTCAGTGTCACTCCCTTTGCTGCAGGAACGATCCCAGATAAAACCAACACCTACAACTGCCTCAGAGCAAACCAAGGAGGAAAGAAGGACCCAAACCCAAGGTATGGCCTGGAAACGGGGATGTCAGTGCGACCAACCTCATCTGGATGGGTTCCTGCTTCCTCATTTCAGGCAGGAGACGTCTGAAGAGCAGCAGTGAGACGCCAGGAGAAGGCCGTGGTCCTCCTGGGAGAAAGAGCAATGAGGGACCTCCAAAAGGAAATCTGAACTCCTTAAAGCTTTGGTTAAAAGAACAAGGAGACAACTCTCTGCTGTTGGTTCCTGAAATGTTTTCTTCTCTCTCTCTCGCTCCTGAGTTTCCATCTCTCAGAGGTTAATGTCATTCCTTGGCCTCTTCTGTTTACAGAAGGGCTTTTCTTCCTGGGGGTATGGGCTGGGGACTGAAGGATTGGGGTGGCTTTGCAGGAAGGTTTGCAAAGGGTGTTCCAGGGGGAAAGGGAAGGGGAAGGGAAGGAAAAGGAGGAGAAGGAGGAGGAGGAGAACGAGGAGGAGAAGAAGGAGGAGGAGGAGGAGGAAGAGGAGGAGGAGAAGGAGAAGCAGGAGAAGACGGAGAAGGAGAAAGAAGGAGAAGGGGTGTCTGGAGCAGTGGGAGTGTCTCCTGCCTCCCCCAGCACAGCTCCCAGCTCGCTCCTTGGGGCCTTGGGGCTGGATTCCCCCTCTGGATGGATCCACGTGGGAAAAGGTCCCCTGGGCCACCAGGAGGATTTTGGCAATCCCAGGGGCTCCCTGCAGACACGGCACTTGCTGGGGACCTGCCTTTGATTTTGCCTTCAGAGGATTCCTCGCCTTCACTTGAAAGGAGAGAGGGGCTGTTGTTTTGGAAAGAGGGAGTGAAGAGCAAAGCTTAAACACACACTTACACAGAGAGCCACCCCATAATGAGCAGAGATCTGAAAAACCAGCTCTGGGCTGGGCACACAGCAGCTCTGTTGGCTTTTTCTCTCTCTCTCTCTTTTTTCCCCCCCGCTCCTTTTTTTAATTGCAAATCTCTCCAGTCCTGAACCTTCAAACAATCCTGGGTATCCTTCCATCTTCTCAGACGTTTAAAGTGAGTCACTCTTATATTAGAGGGAGGAATGTTGTGCTGGGGATGATGGACACGTGTAAAAAGGAGAGAAGAGCCTCTCAATATCCTTGCAAACATCAGGAAAAAAAAAACCAAACCCAAGAAAAAATTGTTTTCCAGTCTCCCAGCACCTCCCTCCCCAATATACAGTGAATTTCTGGAATTACACCCTCCCTACAATTCCACTGGGGGGATTTCTTACCCTTGAAGCCTGTGTTTGAATTTCATGTAATAACATTTTTTTTAAAAAAGCTCCGATTGAAAAATTGGAGGGGGGGAGAAAAAAAATACAAATTGAAAGAAATCATCTCTACGAATTGTTCTCCCGAGCTATTTTCCAAATGGCCTGGCTGCTGCTGCTTGGGATGTGATTTCCTGAGCTGACATTCCACTTGCTGCTCACTCGAAAGCCGGGAGAAGAATTGCTGTTGTTAACAGTCATCTCTGAAAACATTATTTCAGATTATCCCAAATTACTCCAGTGAAAGAGAAAGCTGAGGGTATTACCTTGAATATCAGAGCACAGGCCCATTTCCATTTTCTTACCCCCAGCTGAAAAGATGAGAAAAATACATGTTGAGCTCATCTTTATTCAAATGGCTTCTCTTCGCCTCTCCCTTGTGCTCAGGTGGTTCCTTGGAGCCCCTTTTCCTGGTCACCAAGAGGGGCCGGAAAAGCTTCTGCTCCACTTTTAAATGCTCAGCTTGGGAAAACGCCACTTTCATCTCAACATATATAAAAACTCTATTTTTTTCTCTCAATTTTCATTCTAATTATGGCTAAATGGGGTTTTTGTCCATAACCAAGGGCCAACCACCGATATTTAGCTCCATCCTTCGTGACTTTCCGGCCACAAACCTCAGGAATGAGCGATCCCACCAAAAATGATGGGAACAAGACATTGAGTTCTGGTGTTCAGGGAAGGGAACGGAGCTGGGGAAGGGGCTGAGGGAGCTGGGGGGGCTCAGCCTGGAGAAAAAGAGGCTCAGGGGGCACCTGGAATTCTCTGCAACTCCTTGCAGGAGACTGGTTCCCCCCAAAAAACAAGGGGAACATTAATAAAGCTCAATATCACCGCGCCCAGCACAACATGATTCCATAAAAAATGAAGCCATCATCTCCTTTAACCTACAGTAAAAAAAAATATGTCACAGGCATCTAGGACAGAGGAATCTGAAGGAATGTAATGTTTTCATTTGAAAAAAAGTGATAATCCAGAGGCCAGGGGGAAAAAAAAGGAAAAAAATCCTGACTGTTGCATGTGTGATAGCTCATTATCATCGTGGAGCCATTCTTTTAAATCACTGCATTTCATTCCAGGGGCTGGGGTGGGAGGCAGGATGCATTTGGTGTCAAAAAGATTTGCATTCTTATTTATTCATGAGTTTTAAAAGGATCGTTATTTTTGACGGGCAGCTCCTGTCAAAAGATTTATGTCTCGGAGCTCGTGTTTTCCCATAGTAATGATTAATCAATAAACATCTGATGGGGGTGATTAAAATTCAGTGTTACCAGGATACACAGTCACCTCTAATTAGAAGCAGGTTTTTCATTTGGGAAAGCAGAGCCCTTTCAGATTCGTTCTAATTGCATGGAAACCGACGTGGCAGGTGATCCCTCACCGCTGGCCGTGGTGTTATCCCGAAAAAAACTGGGAATGCTGCACATCCAGGAGCATCCAGATGTGTGACTGCCTGTCTGGGAGTGATGCTGAGTGGCCAGGGGATTTTTTAACATCCATGATGGCAAAACTGTTTTAGGATAATCGGTTGGTACCTGAAATCTGCTTCCTTTGAGTTTCCCCTGGCTCCTCCTTATGGAATTTTCAGGACACCTCTGGAAGTGAGGAGGGACAGGTTGTTTGGTCCATCAAAAGAAATGTGGGAAGGAGGGAAGGGAGAATTCTGCCCCTCTGTTCCCTGCAGAGCTGCTCCAGCTCTGAGGAACAATATTCCCAAAAGGATGTGGAGCTGCTGGAGTGAATCCAGAGGAGCCACAGAGATGCTCCAAGGACTGGAACCCCTCTGCTCTGGAGCCAGGCTGGGAGAGCTGGGAATATTCACCTGGAGAAGAGAAGGATCCAAGGAGAGCTTGGAGCCCCTTCCAGAGCTGCAGAGCTGGAGAGGGACTGGGGACAAGGGCTGGAGGGACAGGACACAGGGAATGGCTCCCCAGTGCCAGAGGGAGATTGGGCAGGAATTTCTGGCCCAGGTTGGGCAGAGAAGCTGTGGGTGCCCCTGGGTCCCTGGCAGTGTCCCAGGGTAGGTTGGAGCAGCCAGGGACAGTGGGAGGTGTCCCGTTGGATCTTCCAACCCAACCCATGATGATCCAACGTGGTGTTGCTTTGGCAAAGTGTGGTGCAGGCTGAAGGAATTCCACCTCCCTCCCTGGAATTAGATGAAATCAGGACAGTGCAGAAGTGACAGAACCCTTGGAAAATAAGCTCTTTATAACTTTGCCTCCCCAGCCTGGGAATTGTCTGGGATTCCAATGCCTTGGATCAGTCCTTCAGTCAACCCATGGATTGAACTCCATGGAGGTGAATCCTTTTTTCCCCAAACCACAAATCCAACATGGAATGACAATAACTCATTTTTTAACATCCATATTCAGGCTCCTCAGACCCAGAGGAAGCTCTTGAGTGGAACTTTCCACAGGGATTTGGAGCACAACATTTTCCATGTGCCAAACTCCTTCCCCTTCCCAAGGGCTGGAGAAGGACGGCACGGAAATGCTTGGGAGCAACAGCAGCAATAATTACCCGCTCTTAATTAGTGTCAGCCCTGATGAGGAACAGCCCTTACCCTCATGGACAGGATCGCCACTGTGAAGTGAAGACCAGAAGAAATATGTCTCAGTCTCCTGGTTTTCATTGGTATCCTGGGGTTTTTTTTTTTGCTCTTTGGGATGTGAATCCATGGGGTTGGGAGAAGATGAAGTGGGGGAACCCCTCAGGAAGGCAAACCTGGAGCTGAAATGCAGCTGCTTGGGCAGGGCAGGGCTTCCCATCCTTGCACCAGCCCCACTTCTCCTGGGCATCCCTGAATTATCCCACTGCTCCTGGTTTTCCTCATCCCCACAGCACATCCCAGTGCTTTGCTCCAGCCTCACTCCCTGTTTACTGGAGGAATCATGGTGACCCCTTCCCTCAAACCAACAACACTCCAAACCTCATTTTTCACCCCTAAATAAACCTCAGATCACAGATTTTATTCAAATTTTCAGTACCACGAATGGAACCAGCTCGAGCAGATCTATTTGTGCTGCTCCTTGCTACAAGCTTTGGATCTGCAAGGAAAAAAAAAAATCAGGGATTTTGAGCTGGGCAGGCAATCCCAACCCCCCATCAGCTCCCAAACTCCATGGCAGGAAAAATTCCCTCAAAAACATACCCAAACATATGGAGAACATTTCGACAAATTCTCCCTCAAAAAATAATAATAAAAAAAAGAACAATCTTTCCCAAAGTAGCTCTTCTCTGTTCAGGAGACAGATGTGGGAAGGGAGGTAATTTCACAGAGGTTTTGTAATAGGTTTGGAATTTGAACGTTAAATGTTTCAGGGTAATTTAATTTTTAATAAATTTACAACCCGAATCGTTCTTCTCTGGTAATAGCTTGTATTTTATGTGGTGCCACGAGTCATTTTTTTTAATGTTCCAGGGGAAAATCTGGAGCTATTGAGCCAGCAGGAATAAAAAAAAAACCACCAAAACCCAGCCAGAAGTCACCCAAAGTCCCATCTGTTTGAAATGGATTCTAAACTCTGATCATGAAAGACTTCTTTAGAGAAATATGTAAAAAAAATCCCCAAAATTCATTTCAAATTAGCCGACTTGAATATTTGATGCCCTACCCATGGTACAGCCACAGAGATGCCTCAGAGGCAGAGCGAGAATTGACCTGAAATGCTCCTTAAAATCACAATAAAATGAGGCTCGAAGAGAAGATCTTCTTTTCTCCCCGGCTGTGATGTGAGAGAGTGGAAATTCCAACTCTTCCCCATCCTCCCTTTGCTCCACTTCAAATCCCTTTCACGGTGCTTTTTTTTCCCCATGTTTAACCCAGTGGGAACCCATCTCTGCGCTCAGGAATGGGGGGGGGAGAGCGTTTATTGGTTTTTCAGGAATTAAAGTTTTGCGAGGTGGGATGGTGGTCCCTCCATCGCTGATTTTGGGGCAGGATTTCAGCGCTTTGTCCCTAAAATTTCCGCGCTGTGTGTCACCGGCGTCATCCTGAGCATCCTCAGGTGCTCCAGGGATGATTCCATGACAATATCCAGTGTCATCCCAGTCTGCAGCTATTAAAACCTGGCTCCCAGCCCAAAATTTAATACGCCGAGATTAAAGGCAGCACATTTGTCCTGCTGGTAATATCAACATTTTATGAATGAGCGGGTTCTGATATCAACTAATTAGGAGCAGGTTTAGTGCAGCATCTGGCACCTGGAATTCTGCAGTTTGTCCCGGGGGCTCCTCGCGGGGAAGGAGCTGTCAAAAGCTGGCGGTGGGGAAGGTGCAGGATGCTGGGGGGGTGTGGAAATCCCCTCTGGAAAAGCGGGAAGAGTCGCGCTGGAAAATCTACAAGCAATTAGCTGCATTGTGGTCGCCTAATTTCCTTGTTTGCCCATAATTTGGGAGAGATAACCATGGCAACGGTGGGATCGCTCACCGGAGTGTCCATGGAGCCGATGGGTTTCCTTTCCCTTTGGATGCAGGCAGTGTCCGTCCTTTTTCCTTGAGGAATATCTTGGTTTAAAGCGCAGCTACGGGGCAGAATCCTCCAGGAATTCTGGACACACTGGGCTCCCAAGGGATCACTGTCATTCCCAGCACCAGGCAGGGAAGCACGTGAAGGAGAGGGATGGCTCTTCCTTGGGACCCCAATCTTCGAAATTCCCACCATGACCTTCCAAAGGACTTGGGGGACGAAGTCTCACACGGGACATGATTGGCAGGGAGCATTTGTAATAATTCCAGGATGGAATCCCAGCATCATTTAACCCCAACATTGAGGGTTTCCAACATTTAGGGTTCCGATATCATTTATTCCAACACTGAGGGTTCCAATATCATTTATCCCAACATTGAGGGTTTCAACATAATTTATCCCAGCATTGAGGGTTCCACCATTGTTTATCCCAACATGGATGTTTCCAACATCATTTATCCCAACATCGAGGTTTCCAACATCATTTATCCCAACACTGACAGTTCCACCATCATTTATCCCGACATTGTGGTTTCTAGGCAGCCAGGGGGGGAACAAATAAGGATTTAATACCTTGGCAAAGGTGACAATCCAAAGGGGGTTGTGGAAGTCCCCAAAACCTGCACCACAAAGGTGCTGGGCCTAATTTTAGGCTTCCTGGTGCTCTGGGCTGGAGATTCTCCATCATCCTGTCCCTCTTCCCCTCTGTGACCCCCACTTTGGGAATGGTGCCTGCCACATTCCTTGCCTCCACCTACCTGCCTGCTCTCCTCTTGACATTTACAGCCAGGACTAATGTTTTGGGTTTTTTTGTATTATGGTTTCTTGCCAGTTTTTATATTTCTGCTTCCTTTTGCTGGCTGCAGGAATGGGATTGGAGGGCTGAACCAGGATTCACCGGCTCCACAAAATCCCTGCTGGTTTTCTCTTCTTCCCACGCTTTTCCAGGGCCATTTCACCACCCTGAGTGTGTGACACACGAGGAATNCTTTTTCCTTGAGGAATATCTTGATTTAAAGCACTGCTACGGGGCAGAATCCCCCAGGAATTCTGGACACACTGGGCTCCCAAGGGATCACTGTCATTCCCAGCACCAGGCAGGGAAGCACGTGAAGGAGAGGGATGGCTCTTCCTTGGGACCCCGATCCTCGAAATTCCCACCATGACCTTCCAAAGGACTTGGGGGACGAAGTCTCACACGGGACATGATTGGCAGGGAGCATTTGTAATAATTCCAGGATGGAATCCCAGCATCATTTAACCCAAACATTGAGGGTTTCCAACATCATTTATCCCAACATTTAGGGTTCCGATATCATTTATTCCAACACTGAGGGTTCCAATATCATTTATCCCAACATTGAGGGTTTCAACATAATTTATCCCAGCATTGAGGGTTCCACCATTGTTTATCCCAACATTGAGGTTTCCAACATCATTTATCCCAACATCGAGGTTTCCAACATCATTTATCCCAACACTGACAGTTCCACCATCATTTATCCCGACATTGTGGTTTCTAGGCAGCCAGGGGGGGAACAAATAAGGATTTAATACCTTGGCAAAGGTGACAATCCAAAGGGGGTTGTGGAAGTCCCCAAAACCTGCACCACAAAGGTGCTGGGCCTAATTTTAGGCTTCCTGGTGCTCTGGGCTGGAGATTCTCCATCATCCTGTCCCTCTTCCCCTCTGTGACCCCCACTTTGGGAATGGTGCCTGCCACATTCCTTGCCTCCACCTACCTGCCTGCTCTCCTCTGGATTTTCTTCTTGACATTCACAGCCAGGACTAATGATATTTTTTATTATGGTTTCCTGCCAGTTTTTATATTTCTGCTTCCTTTTGCTGGCTGCAGGAATGGGATTGGAGGGCTGAACCAGGATTCACCGGCTCCACAAAATCCCTGCTGGTTTTCTCTTCTTCCCACGCTTTTCCAGGGCCATTTCACCACCCTGAGTGTGTGACACACGAGGAATTATCTCCTGGTTTCACATCCTTACCCCTGACACATGGTTGTGTTTCCTCACGACACGCAAGGAGCACTCGTAGGTAACTCATTAAAATAAATCAACTTCAAAGGGCACCACCAAGTTTTCCATCTTTTATCTTTCAAAGCCGGGTTTTAAATGCCAGTATTGATTTTTGGGGGCTGGATGATGGAAGGGCCGGAGTAGGGTTTGGGAAACAGGACGTGCATTTAATTTGATTTCATTTCCTCTCCGCTGGGACAGCGTGTTGCCATCGGCGTTTCTTTTATTTGCACATCTGGAAGGAGGCAAAGAGCACAGCTGGGAGGAGCTGCTGGCCATTCCCTGTGCTTTGCTTTCCTCGGGAGAGCACAGAAAACTGCCCTCACTGAGGAGTAATTAAGCAGGGAGAGTTAATGAAGTCATGTCCAAGATGAAACGAGGGTTGTGATGCCTCTAACCCTCAGCATTTGGGAAAGGGGTTGGGATTTTTTTTTGGTGTGTGTTTTCCACCTTTGGAGAAATCCACGTTTAAGGGAAAAAGCTGCGGCAGGTCCAGGTCGGAGCTCAGGATACCCAGGGCTGAGACACCTTCCCAAACTGATTTTCCCAGGGCTCAGCATTAAATTCAAGGAATTAAAGCTGCTCCTTAAAAAATCTGCAATAGCAAAGTCAAGGCTGGGAAAAAAAACCCAACCTCAAAATATGGACACAAATATCCGCCTGGATTCAGGCACCTGTGGAAATTTATCCAGGTGCTGAGGGAGGTGGGGGGAGCTGGGCAACACCTTCACTTTTAATACACATTTAATAAATATTTAATACACATTTAATACATATTTAATACATATTTATCCATATTTGTGGGGGTTTGATACAGTCCATCTTGTACCAAGCACAAGGCTCATGGAGATGTGTTTTAAGCATTAATAAAAGAGAAATTGCTCCAGTAACTGAAGGTTTTAGGGTTTTAGCCACTAATAAAAGATAAATCACTTGAATAACTGAGGTTTTGCCCATGCTCAGCCCTGCCGGTGGGTGGGGGCTGTTGGCAGCTCTGCAAACACCGGATAAAAAAGCAGGAAAAATCTCATTTCGTCTCTGTTAGCCTCGGGTCACAGGGACTTTGTGACCCATCTGCATATTAAAATCTAGTTAAACGTGGCCTGAGACTCAGCTGCCATCATTAATGCAGTGCATATGTTGCTGTTTCAGCTCTGCTTGTGCCAGGCTGGAGTTAAGCTTGGCTTAACCCACCGCGGGTAAATCTCCACCTGGGAGATGCTGGGCAGGGACACATTCCGTGATCCCAGGCCGCTCCAACCTGCCCTTGGACACCTCCAGGGATCCAGGGGCAGCCACAGCTTCTCTGCCCAACCTGGGCCAGTGTTTTACCACCGTGGTTGGAAAAAACCCTCTTCCTTATATTAATTTAATCATTAGTTTAAAGGGCCAACAGGACCTGCTCAAACATCTGTCCCCAGATGCTGATTTTTGGCAGGAAGGTGAGGGAAGATTTCTGGGATGTTTCCAAGCAGGATGAGCAATATCTTCTCTCTGACACGATCACAACCTTCTCTCTTGTTTGTTCACAGCTCTGTCTTGGAAAAAGCTCTTTTGGAAACCCTAAATCTCAAGTCACTCGGTGTCTAACACTCCGAGTTGGGTCCAGGACACCCATCCCTGCCCTTGGCACCCACTTTTGGGTTCTTTTCCACTAAGGAAAGGAAGGGTGACATACTTTTAATATCAGAAAACACATCCAGTGTTTAAACATTCATTTATAACATCCAGTCCCCAGCAGGGTTTGGATCCTGCACAGCCTCAATCACCCCACCTTGGAATGTCACGTCATGAGAGGATTTCCCGCCCTCAGGAGCGTTGGGAAGCTCCAGGATCTTTTAAACCACACATTTGCAGGGGAATCAATCTGGGAAATACTGAGAAATCACTAAATCCTTGTTTATACAGGAAAGCTTTCCTCGGGGCAGATCCACAGCAAGCAACAGAAATACCTGCATGAGGAAAAACTTGGGAAGCCAGTTAGAATTTCATTCACATGGAAAATAATCCCACAAAACCCCCCAACAAAGCAGCTGGACAAATCAAAGAGGGGGAAAAGTGAAAGTAAAATATAATTCTATGAACTAGTAGCTATAAAACAGAAATACTGGGGAAATTTTGAAGGAGTTGGGAGATGGATTTTTATGTCCTAATATTTATTTGNTGCCAGTATTGATTTTTGGGGGCTGGATGATGGAAGGGCCGGAGTAGGGTTTGGGAAACAGGACGTGCATTTAATTTGATTTCATTTCCTCTCCGCTGGGACAGCGTGTTGCCATCGGCGTTTCTTTTATTTGCACATCTGGAAGGAGGCAAAGAGCACAGCTGGGAGGAGCTGCTGGCCATTCCCTGTGCTTTGCTTTCCTCGGGAGAGCACAGAAAACTGCCCTCACTGAGGAGTAATTAAGCAGGGAGAGTTAATGAAGTCATGTCCAAGATGAAACGAGGGTTGTGATGCCTCTAACCCTCAGCATTTGGGAAAGGGGTTGGGATTTTTTTTTGGTGTGTGTTTTCCACCTTTGGAGAAATCCATGTTTAAGGGAAAAAGCTGCGGCAGGTCCAGGTCGGAGCTCAGGATCCCCAGGGCTGAGACACCTTCCCAAACTGATTTTCCCAGGGCTCAGCACTAAATTCAAGGAGTTAAAGCTGCTCCTTAAAAAATCTGCAATAGCAAAGTCAAGGCTGGGAAAAAAAACCCAACCTCAAAATATGGACACAAATATCCGCCTGGATTCAGGCACCTGTGGAAATTTATCCAGGTGCTGAGGGAGGTGGGGGGAGCTGGGCAACACCTTCACTTTTAATACACATTTAATAAATATTTAATACACATTTAATACATATTTAATACACATTTATCCATATTCGTGGGGGTTTGATACAGTCCATCTTGTACCACGCACAGAGCTCATGGAGATGGGTTTTAAGCATTAACAAAAGAGAAATCACTCCAGTAACTGAAGGCTTTAGGTTTTTAGCCATTAATGAAAGAGAAATCACTCAAATAACTGAGGTTTTGCCCATGCTCAGCCCTGCCGGTGGGTGGGGGCTGTTGGCAGCTCTGCAAACACCGGATAAAAAAGCAGGAAAAATCTCATTTCGTCTCTGTTAGCCTCGGGTCACAGGGACTTTGTGACCCATCTGCATATTAAAATCTAGTTAAACGTGGCCTGAGACTCAGCTGCCATCATTAATGCAGTGCATATGTTGCTGTTTCAGCTCTGCTTGTGCCAGGCTGGAGTTAAGCTTGGCTTAACCCACCGCGGGTAAATCTCCACCTGGGAGATGCTGGGCAGGGACACATTCCGTGATCCCAGGCTGCTCCAACCTGCCCTTGGACACCTCCAGGGATCCAGGGGCACCCACAGCTTCTCTGCCCAACCTGGGCCAGTGTTTTACCACCGTGGTTGGAAAAAACCCTCTTCCTTATATTAATTTAATCATTAGTTTAAAGGGCCAACAGGACCTGCTCAAACATCTGTCCCCAGATGCTGATTTTTGGCAGGAAGGTGAGGGAAGATTTCTGGGATGTTTCCAAGCAGGATGAGCAACATCTTCTCTCTGACACGATCACAACCTTCTCTCTTGTTTGTTCACAGCTCTGTCTTGGAAAAAGCTCTTTTGGAAACCCTAAATCTCAAGTCACTCGGTGTCTAACACTCCGAGTTGGGTCCAGGACACCCATCCCTGCCCTTGGCACCCACTTTTGGGTTCTTTTCCACTAAGGAAAGGAAGGGTGACATACTTTTAATATCAGAAAACACATCCAGTGTTTAAACATTCATTTATAACATCCAGTCCCCAGCAGGGTTTGGATCCTGCACAGCCTCAATCACCCCACCTCGGAATGTCACGTCATGAGAGGATTTCCCGCCCTCAGGAGTGTTGGGAAGCTCCAGGATCTTTTAAACCACACATTTGCAGGGGAATCAATCTGGGAAATACTGAGAAATCACTAAATCCTTGTTTATCCAGGAAAGCTTTCCTCGGGGCAGATCCACAGCAAGCAACAGAAATACCTGCACGAGGAAAAACTTGGGAAGCCAGTTAGAATTTCATTCACATGGAAAATAATCCCACAAAACCCCCCAACAAAGCAGCTGGACAAATCAAAGAGGGGGAAAAGTGAAAGTAAAATATAATTCTATGAACTAGTAGCTATAAAACAGAAATACTGGGGAAATTTTGAAGGAGTTGGGAGATGGATTTTTATGTCCTAATATTTATTTGTGAGCAAATCACGGGTCACCGTGAACAATGGTGACAACTCTGGTGGTGAGAAGCAGCATCCTCATCCTCCTGCATTCCAAGGGTTACCAAAACCTTGGAAAGACTCACTTAAGAGTTGAACTCACTATTGCTCGTGGATCCCTTCCAACTCAGGACATCCTGGGATTCTGTGAGATCCCAACACTGAGGCAGCTCCACGTGGCCAGGTGGGCTCTGAAGGTTGGCTCAGGGTTTTATAACCTGTTTTATAGGAATTTGGGAAGCAGAGACTCCCACCAGGATCACAGGCGTACTTGGGCCATGCTGCTCTTGCATTTCTCCTCCACTTCCATCTGGGCAGCAGTTGGGGCTGAGCAGCACCAGGGATGTCACTGGATTTCCAATGGAGCCTTGAGTCATGAGGGAATTAAAGTAGGATTAAGGAACGCAGCTAATTAATTGTAACAGCTGAATCCAGAGCTGAATTTAGAAGACTGTGTTAGATTAATTCCCAAAGGTTGATAACCTGTGATGTCCCCAAAGCACAAGGAGACAAAAGGCCTTCTCCAGGTGGATGAGCATGGCTTAAATACTCTGGGAATGGGCCAGGCAGGTGGGGAGGGCAGCAGGGAATGCCTGGAAGGATCAGTGGTGGGAATGTCTGAGAATGGGAATCACTGACCAAGATAGAGGGGGTGGAGCAGGAATGGCCACAGCAGTGACTTGAAGGACGTTGTGGTGTGTTCAAGTGGTCTTATGGAATCATGGAATGGTTTGGGTTGGAAAGGACATCAAAGTTCATCCAGTGCCACCCCTGCCATGGGCAGGGACACCTCCCAGTGTCCCAGGCTGCTCCAGGCTGGCCTTTGACACTCCCAGGGATCCAGGGGCACCCACAGCTTCTCTGCCCAACCTGGGCCAGGAATTCCTGCCCAATCTCCCATCTCTCCCTGCCCTCTGGCACTGGGAAGCCATTCCCTGTGTCCTGTCCTACCAGCCCTTGTCCCCAGTCCCTCTCCAGCTCTCCTGGAGCCCCTTGAGGCTCTGGGAACTGCTGGGAACTGGGAACCTGCTGGGAACTGCACTGGTCCCAGGTGCAAAACACAGGGCTGGATACTGGGGAGACAGAGAGACAACATTCCCATCACCTTTCCATGTGGAACCTCCCCAGAATTCCTGGCTGGATGAAAAGCTCCGGGGCTGCTGGTGGGGCTTCCAGCCATGTTCCTCAACAGCTCATCACCAGCATTAATAATCCATTAATAATCCATGACCTAATTAACCTCTGCCATCTGTTTTTCCAGGTGGAAACTCCATGTCAGGCGGGGTGGAGATGCTGCAGGAACAGGGAGAGCAGTTGGAGCAGGAGGGACCCTCCCACGAGGGCTCCTGGCTGCCACCAGATGTGTTCCAGGACAAAGATTTGTGTGCCAGCAGTAAATGCAGCAATAAATAGTCTCACTAACCTGTGCTCAGGGAAAATAAACAACGATCTTCTCCCAGCTGAGAGTGAGCATTATGGGCTGGTTGATAATAATTTACCTCCAGCTCTCGTCAGCGTCTCCAGGGATTTATTGCCACCCATGTGGCACAATCCAGGTGATCCCGTTGCGGGCACCAACTCCATCCCTACCAACCTGAGAACAATTCCCCCGAAACAATGATGTTCTCCCACGTGCAGGCTCTCCAGGATGTTTGCTGTGAGTTATTTTAAACCTCCTCGGGGCGAATGCTGTCATTTCCTTTCCTGCTGGCTTTTCCAGGACTTTGCCATGGACTATTGTTTGCCAAAGTCACCCAGGTGTGCTGAGACCTCCCCCCAAAAGCTGCTGGGGCTGAGACCCTGAAGCCACACTTGGCTTGGCAGTGGGACATCTGATTTCTCATCCTGAGGAGAAAAAGCAGCACATTCCCATTTTGCAAAGTGTGTCCACAGCCTTGAGCACATTCCCATCCTGGTGCCCACCTGGAGGCACCTGCTGTTTGCACCAGGGCTCTGTTTCATTTGGGAACTGAGGGAATTACAGAATCCCAGAATGGTTTGGGTTGGAAAAGATCTTAAAGTTCATCCAGTTCCAACCCCGCCATGGGCAGGGACACCTCCCACCATCCCAGGCTGCTCTGAGCTACCCTTGGACATTTTTAGGAGATCCAGGGGCAGCCACAGCTTCTCTGCCCAACCTCAGGGCTTTCCCACCCTCCCAGCCAGGAATTCCTTCCTAAAAACTTCTCATCCATCACAGCAGATCCCATCTCGGGGTTTATTTGACATCTTCAAACACGACCCAGACCCAACATCCCAGTCTGGGCCCTCCCACACCTGTGGCCACAGGAGGGACCTGCTCCTGGATTCAATGATGTGACATTATTTTCCCTTAAAATAAATCTAAAACAAAAAGAAAAAGAGAGAGAGAAGATCTCAGATAAGACCACAAACGTTTTTCTTCCTCCAGCTCCGAGCAAAGATGTGTTTTATAAATCATTTCAGATAACCAGAGACAATCAAATCTTTGTTTTCAAAGATCCTGTGCAGGCCCTGACAGCCTGGGATTGTTTCACTCCCCACCAATAAATCCGACTTTTGTGATCCAGAGCCTGCCAAAAAAATCCCCTCAGGCCTGGGCTGCTTTCAGCAGAGGATATGTGAGCAAAACTGGATAAATATTGTATTTTTAGGCCAGTTCCTTCTCTCCCAGCTGTTGCAAAGCCAGGCAAGTTTTCTCCTGGTGATGTGCTGGGCCCATATGAGGCCTGGGGGGTGTTTGGCCGTGAAATCTGAGTTTTTAGATCTTTTTTTTTGCTCGTTATTTGTTGTTGTCAGGCACTGGAGGGAGAAAGGGAGCAGAGGTTGGTGCCTCAGCCCTTTTCCTGGTCCTGACCCTGCTCAGCTTTAGGATCAGGGGACACTCCCTGCTACCACATCCCAAAGAACTGCTGTGGATTTACTGCTTCAGGAACACTCGGGAATGGGGAATAGTGTGCTTGGAAAACTCCAGCAATATGCTGATGCTTCTGGAGGGGGGTAGAAAAAGCTCTTTTTTCTCGGTTTAAATATTTCTGGCAAAATCAGAGCCCTGGTGTTGAGTAAAAATCCCTGACCTGTGACACACGAGTCAGGTTGGGGGGGAGATTTTAATTGAAATATTAGGAATTAAGGACAGTCTAGAATATTCCATGTGTTTTTCTAACCTATTTTGTGTAAGGGCTTGAGGTGCTGGGCAGACTAAGGGCTGTGCCACTCCTGCCTTGGTCCCTGATGCTGAACAGTGTCACCACTTCTGTGACACCTGAAAAGACCTTTTGGGTTGCTTAGAACAGTTTCTGCATTTTATGTGAAGATGCAACAGTGGGGTTTGGGGTTTTGGGGAAGCTGGGAAAATTCTGGATTTCTCCTTAGCTGGAAGATTTGTCTCAGTGTAAGAAATGGAATGTCTGGGAAACACTCAGAAGCACTTCAATATAAATGTGTGTATATATATATATATATATATGTTTATATATCAATAGAGAGAGAGTATAAATGTAAATCCCTGAGATGTTTGAGGGTGGTTGTAAGAGAAAACACTGCCCAGACATCTGTGCATCCATGCATGAATGCATGCATCCATCCATCCCATCCATCTGTCATCCATCCATCCATCCATCCATCCATCCATCCATCCATCCATCCATCCCTGTCCATCCATCCATCCATCCATCCATCCATCCATCCATCCATTCATTCCATCCATGCATCCCTGTCCATTCCATCCATCCCNTCCCCCCCTCCCTCCCTCCTTCCCTCCTTCTTTCCCTCCCTCCCTCCATCCCTGTCCATCCACCCCTGCCCTGTCCATCCCAAGGATGGGACCACCCTGGTCATGGAAATCCCAAAAGTCCTCTGAGCACATTGACGGTCCATACCTGGACCTGGAACGTGTCCATGCTCCATCATTGCAGGAGCACATCATCCTCCTTTCCATGCATGGAGAAACCAGCAGGAAGCCTGGCTGATGGGAGTGGGATGCTGTGCCTGCTCCCACAGCTCTGTCTCACTTGTTCTTTTCCATGGGAACAAAACAACCTTTTTCTTTCCCCTTTGGTTTAGGGAAATGAGCCATTCCTGTCGCAGCCACCTGGGAAAAACCTCCCAACCAAACACCTGCCTTGGGAAACAGCCCCACAGCAGCTGAACTGGAGCTCTCCGGGACCTTCTGCCTTCCATGGGGGTTCCCAGAGCTCTTCACTGCCCTGATTTTGTGCAGAAATCAGATTTGTGAATCCTGAGCTTTGCTGAGGAGACCCACAGGAATGTAAATCCTGGTGGATCACAAAGGAGAAGCTCCTTTGTGTCTCAAGCACCATCACAGCCCAAATACAGAGGCAAAGATTCCAGGGGGGTGCGATAAATCCTGATCCCTCAGGGCTCCACTGCCCTCCCCATCTTTGGGCACTTCCACACTCTGCTCCTGGTTTACTCCATGAGGGAATAGCACGGTACAATTCCTTGGGGATGGGGGATCCAGGACAAAGGCACCTGGGCAGAAATCCTTGGGCTGCTCCAGATGGGAAGATTCCAGTGCAGCCCCAGTATCAGAAGGTGCTGATACACCCATGACAATATGTAATCCATCCAATCCATCCTTTCCCTTCCTGCTCTCTCCCAGATGACGGGGAGGAGCAGGACAGCATAATTAAGAGAGATTACTTGTCTTGAAACAAATCTCATTGTTGGTGCAACACAACAGAAAATTACCCTAAAGTCTCTTTTTGTCTTGTTCTTGCAGATTATTCCCCTGGCCTTGTCTCAAACCTCTGCCCCAAAACATCCCTGGGGTTGGATTGTCCTCTGGTCACAGAATCCCAGAAAGTTTTGGGTTGGAAGGAACCTCAATTCCACGGGCAGAGAATGACCAGGTTGCTCAGGGACCAGGTTCTTTCATGTTGTGGGGACAAACATGGGTATGAAATGGGGTCTTCAGTCATTAACAAGCTCTTTAATCCCTATTTTGGGGGCAGCAGTGCCCAGGTTTATACATCACCAGCATCCCAACCCGTCCGCCTTGGAAAGGCAGGGACTACACTCAGGGAACTCCAAAACATTCCAAAAATACCCAGGAAAAAGAAGGGTGGACGTTTCTCTTCTCTTGAAAACTTTTACTTTGGCTGTATTTTGACATCTTCCTCTCTGTTGGTTGTCTTGGGCTGGTAAATTCTTCTAGGTTTGAGAGGGAAATGTATTAATCTAGCATTAATTGGAGTTTTTAATGTCCCTTTGGACCAACTGGCAGCTCAGGGGATGCAAAGAGCTGGGGGTGTGCTGCTCTTAAAAACCAAGCAAAAAAAAAACCCACTCAAGGCCCAAATTTCTGCTTTTTGTTAGCGATGCCTGACACGAAAATAAAAGAAAACCATATTGGAAAGAGCAGCTTTTCCTCCTGGATTGGTGGAAGGATCAGTGTCCCCACCAGAATGTCCCCACCAGAGTGTCCCCACCGTGCCCTTCCACAGAGGCCTGGGATTAAGGAAACGTGGAATGGGCCATTATGTGCAATTTCCTTTTTTTTTTTCAAGTTTCCTTTCTTAAGAATCCTTCCTATTATGTAGGTGGACAGTCACTTCATATAGATAAAGACCTTTGCAGCTGCTCCCGGGTCCTCGGCCCCGCGTTTAATATGCGTGTTTTAATTAGACCCGCGGCCCCGCAGTCAGTCCCTGTTCCCTCAGATCATTTTTAATCTGAGCCAGGTTCAGCTGGGAAGGGCTGATAAGACCCCGCTGTACATGACAAACAGGCCTTTAATCTCTTCTTCCCGTTTCCAGCGCCCTCGTTACACAAATTTGTCTCCCAACGACCCCGACACGTTAAAAATGATCCATCCTGGGGATCGGATCCTTTCTTTTCAACTTCCTTAACCCCCCCCCCGGTTTGACCCCAGGATTCATGGTGGGGGGGACGGTTTTCACAGCAAAGGGCATCGATTCCCTCCCACAGCATGTTAAAAGCTTTGCTTTCTATTGATTTCGGGTTTTGGCCGCTGATCCTCGTAGAAAATCCTTTGTTGGGTGAGGATCCTTATGATCCCTGTGGGGTTTAGGAGGGATCCCTGTGGAGAGTCAGGAGCAGGATTAAAGAAGGCTGGAGTTGGTACCTGAGCACAGTCTGGTGACACCCATCTTCAACCACGAGGATAGTTGAGACCCTGGGTTAATTCTCGGGTGATTTTGGCCAAACCAGCCTAGTTTTTGCCCTAAAATACATGTTTTTAGCCAAAAGGACATTGAGATCACGATGTAAATTGAGTGGGAAAAGGTTTTTCACTCCTCACCTGGAAGACGTCAAAAAGAAGCAGAATGTTCATCCCTTCTCTCTCTCAATAATCACATTATCCAACCAACTTTGGGAGGTTTTTTGGAGGGGGGGTGAGCCTCTTCTGACCCCAAAATTCTAAATGGAACTATTTTTTTTTTAACATAAATTGCATTTTTGGTATTTCTACACGTCTTTATCCCCCTGAACAAAGGACAAAAAGCTCAGGGCTGCTCTTGCTTAGTTTCACTCAGGTCCCCTTCGGTGAGGAAAAGGACTCACAGACACCCCCCAGAATATCCCAAATATCAGCAGGGGGTGGGTGGGGACCTCCTGGGGGTCCAGGAAAAGGCCACCCCGAGGAGGTGACGTGGTGGGACCTCCCATGGTGACAGTTGCTCCGTGTCCATCTCACCCCAGACATCTCCTGCCGCTCCCAGGACAACGAGACATAACAGTTAATCAATCCTTCACTAATTACAGCAGGATAGGGAGTCAGAAAGGATATGGAAATGTATCTGAACTTCCTAAGAGCCTTGGAAAAATTGCTGCTTGTTCCTGGTGAGTGTGAGTAAAATGCGTGTCGTGAGTCCACGCCAAGATTTTATTAAATACAGCATTTTTATTTTTTGCTTTAATAAACCATCCAGACCCCCAAGATGAATGAGAAAGAACATTCACACAGCCCGAATTCCAGCCAACAAAACCCTGGTGGTTGTAGCTCAACCGCCTTTCCATCCCAATGGGGTGAAATCTAAATAATTTCACATGAAATTTGTCATTTTTGGCCTTGCTATTTATTTTCTGAGTGATGCAAACAATAATTTGCACTTCTGGGATATTCACAAGAGTGTGTTTAATCTGAATAATAAACAAATAGGCACAATTCATCAGCCTTGAACACCTTGGAGACCAGGAGGAGCTAAAGATAGAATGGATTTGGCACCGGAAAAGACATTTCCCTTCCACTTCCAACAAGGTTTAACTCTGACCTGGGATCTGACATTTGCTTTTTCCAGAGGAAAAGCTTTTCCATTTTTTCTCTGGCTAAATCACAGGCAGGAGAAAACTGATTTTTAAACAAAAAATAAAATTACAAAGTGCAACTGTAATAATTATATTTTATAATATGGAATTATATATGCAAATGTATAATAATAACATATTATTATAACCAAACCCCACCCCAAGCAATGCCATTGTTTCCCACTTTATTCCCACTTTTAAACAAATTAGTCTAAAGTGTTTCCATCCAATTGCACTAAATATCCTCCAGTAAATTTTCTCACAATTTTTTAAACTAATTTTACTCATCCCTACTATAGGAAGAAATAATTTGGCACTTACATGGTTCACTGTGAGTGCCAGTCCTTGCTCCTCCTCAGACTCCAGCCTGGAATCACCACCACAGCACATTTCTGAGACAGGCCGAGTTAAAATGACTCTGTCAACACCTCCTGTGGGAACAAATAGATACTGTAAATATTGGGCTGGAACTGGTATTTTCTCTGCTTTTCATGAAAACACATGTTTTTGAAGAACCCTCCACGCACAGATCTTGACCTGCTCACCTCTGAGCAGAGGTAAAGCCTTGGCCAGGAGCTCCAGCTCAGTGTGGGTTTAATTTCTGAGCAATAAAGGTGCCTGACACTCCCAAATCAATAGTAAATAGAGACTTCTGTGCCATCGCTCACGAGTTGACCAACGGGCCCAGGCATTTGGTGGCTCTTGTTTGCTTTGTCTCAGTCAGCTGAGCTTCCCCAAAGCCCAAATTAAGGGGATCTTACGAACGCTCCTCCAAGCAGCACAAAGCCCCCTATTCAGAGAGTTCCAAGGAAACAATCCAAGAAAATGTTCCTTTCAAATGTCTTCTGTGCGAGTACATGCAGGCACTTTCTTGAACTTGCCACCAGCTCCAACAGCCGTTTAATGCTGTGTTTGTTTGGGAAGATTTATCTGTTCCTGACGTTGGGAGAAAGGGGAGATGCTCCAGAGCTGCCTGCAGTGTGAGATGCACCATGAGGTTTATCAGCACCTCGCGTGTAACCTGCTCCAATTATAAATTACACCCATAAAATCTCTTTTTTTTCTGGCGTGTTTTCAGCCTCAGTCGGGTTTTTAACGAGATGACGACAGTTGTTTGCTCGTAATTAAAGATCTCGTCCTTGAGAAGAGGAGTTGGGATCACAGGAATTGAAAGGATGGGGAAATTAAAACTCTTCACCCGCTGCTTTCATGGCCTGGGTAGCATCAACATCTACATATCAATCTGAAGAATATTTTTACATTCCCCAGGCTCCCCGACCCCTCCCTAAAAACAAGACATCTCTGGAGATCTCTTTGCTTGGGCTCAAGGTCAGGTGTAATCCAGGGAGGGGGGGTAGGAGGAATTATGGAAATAATCCTTCTCTTTGGGAAGTCTTTTGAATAAACCATTCAATCTGTTTCCTGACTCTTTGAAGACTCCAATTTGTGGTGATTTAACGACACTTGAGAGGAGAAGTCCAATAAAAAGCTCGTTCGGGGTGGAAATCACAGCAGCAGTTGCACATGCATATTTCAAACATCAGAACAGAGCAAAATGAAGGAGAGGAGTATCAAGAAACTGAAAACAAACACTTCAGCTGGAAGGCAAAAATGGAATCAAAACATTTTTTACAGAAATAATACAATTCTGCTTCACAAAAGCAGCGTTAGCTTAGAGTTGCATTTATTTATATGCCACTCTTGGATCCATAAACCACGAGCTACCACAGTTGTGCTCAGCGGCACCGTAAATATTCCCCCAAATTCTCTAAAAGGTAATGAACAGGTTGAAACAATCTGACAAAAATAATTCCAGCCTTCCCGTGGGGATAATGTGCCCTGGTATAACAGCCCTGCAATTCTTCCCAGGGAGAAATTTCTGCAGGAGAAAACTGAATTTATCCCTGGCAGGGGGGTTCCCACGTGGTGTTCCTGGTGGGTTTGGGGCAAGAAAGATGGTTTGTAACATATTCCTACTGAATTCCAATGGAAGTCCCAATGGATGGTTTGCAAAGGGAAGATCCAACGTGGGATTGTCTGTGGAGGGAAAACTCTCAGCACCTTGTGTTTTTTTTTTAAACAGCCTGGAAGTTGAACCATCCCATTGGAGTCAGGTGGATGTGGCAGAGCTCAGAGCCCTTTTCCAAGGAGAATTTTGTGTCACCTTTCCCAATTCCTGGAGCAATCCAAGCTTGTCGAACTCCATGTGTTCATGCACCACTGCAGGACACCCAGCACCCCATTTCATCCCTAAAATTCGAATTAAACATCACCTTAATTGTTGCTAAACCTGACTCATGCTGCACTTAAACACTCTTTGCCAGCAAAGCACGTGCAGTTTTTTCAGAGCACATATTTACACTTCATTTTCAATTGCTATTAGAAATGTTTTTAATTGTGAATTAAATTTCCTAAGCCAATTCCTGTTTGTTGTCCATAGCCAGGGGTGAGCTCTCCTGGAAAAGTTTAGCAGAAGGTGTTTAGTCACTGCCAGGCTATTTGGGGGTGGGAAAATCCATCCAAACGCTCGTTTTTACCCAACCTGAGTTATTTTTAAAACCTCATTGACAAGAAACAAGAAGGTTTCAGGAAACACATTCCAACAGCTCAAACAATCCAGCTGGAGCTGGCACAGCAATATCTTCACACAGCAGCCCCAAAAAATTCAGTATTAAAACTCGCATAAATCCATTCGGAATTACCTCAGATAAGGGTCACAGGTATTTGACGACTCTTATTAAACATTCCGAGCTCCTTTCTCTCCATTTTCCTCCTCAGAGAAGTGTGAAAAAGCAGCATCTCCATGTCTGAGTCACCAGCTGACTCACAGATAAAACTCTCCACGCTTGTTTCGGATTAGCCAAGGGTATTGAGATACCTCAGAGCATCTGTCTGCCCAAAACACAAATTCGACTTCTTTGCATGAAGCCCCTGCCAAGGGATTTAACGAGCTGCAAGTGGCTGCCAGAATATCAGCCCCACTTTGCATCTATTTATCCTCTCACCACGAATTCATTACAGAGACGTGGTTGGGTTTAATATCCATCGGTTTCTGGGGGGAAAGATGTTTTCTCCTCTTATTTTTTGAAGGCCTCAGAGTTTCCTGGTTTGTTTGCCTCGCCATGGAGACACCGAAGAAATGCTGTCACTCCCTTGCACACCCGGCATTGGAATGATCCGGAGGAGAAGATAATCAGACTGGTTTTGTGGGGAAACGCAGCAGGATGAGAGGTTTTGTAAAGAGCAGGAGAGTGGAGGCAGAGGCTGGAATCACAGGTCCACAGGTTATTGTGAGTTGGAAGGGACCCACAGGATCATCAAGTCCAACGCCCACTCAGGGATCAGCCCCACAACCCTGGAACCACGGGCACCACGCTCCATCCATCCAACCTCCCACCATCCAGCCCATGGCACTGAGCTCCTCATCCAGTCTGACCTTAAACACCTCCAGGGATGGCGACTCCCCCATCTCCCTGGGCAGCCCATTCCACTGAGGGATCACTCTCTCTGGGAAAAAACTCTCCCTAACATCCAGTCTAAACCTCCCCTGGTGTAGTTTAAGGCCATGTCCTCTCGTTCTGGTGCTGGATGCCTGAGAGAAGAGATTCACACCCAAACAACTGCAACCTCCCCTCAGGGAGTTGTAACCAGCACTGAGGTCACCTCTGAGCCTCCTCTTCTCCAGGCTGAACAACCCCAGTTCCCCCAGTCACTCCCCACAGGGTTTGTCCTCCAGTCCTTTCCCCATTCTTGTCACCCTTCTCTGGCCCCTCTCAAGCAGCTCAACATCCTTCTGGAACTGGGGAGCCCAGAACTGGGCACAGCACTCAAGATGTGTCTGACCAGGAGGAATAACTTCCCTGGTCCCACTGCCCACACTGTTCCTGGTACAGGCCAGTTCCAGGCTTAGCTGGTCACACCAGGAGGAACAAGCTTGTGTGACCTTCATCCACTCCTAACACCCTCCCTCCTCACTGCCCAAGCCCAGATTCCTATTTTATCGTGGCAAACCGTGTCCCTGGGAGGCACATGCCACCACCTGTGTCCACCTCAGTCATTCACAGAGCGAGTGCAGCTTGGTGGCTCATCTCTGACAATTCCCAGATACTGCCAGGCTGGATCTGATCCCTAAGGCAGGACCATCCTTCTCCAGGCTGAGCTTTGCCCCAGACCACTCCGTGCTGCATCTTTTCAGGCCAGACTACTTCATATTTTGATGCATTTTTGTTTTTGCACCATTTACTCTTCACTCTCTGAGTTGCTCCCTGTCTCGCTCGAGGCCGTGTCTCCCTCAAAAGTGCAGGAGATTCCCAGATGGAACATCACTCTCCTGGCTTGGTGCAGCAGACACCCCCAGACTCTGCTCTGCACAAGCCCCTTGAACACTTTAAAATGTGAATTATGGTGTGAAAAGGTGGTTTGGTGGAGAAAACCTCAGCCTGAGTTTTCCTGTAGCAGAATCTTTCAGCTAATCCCAAAATTCCCACGTGTTTCCATCCTGTAAATTCTTTCCACCAAGTAAATTCTTTACCTGCCAGAGGATCTTCTAATTTAAGGGTTTCTTGGACATACTAATAGTTGCAAAATTGAGGCTGGAAGGTAAAGGGGACCAAGAATGATGGCCTGGCAGTGTTTGATATCCAGTTTTTGGGGATTTGGGACACCAAGGATTGTTTCCAAGGATCCAAGCAGAGGGATGCGCCTGGCACCATCATGCCAGTGCCCAGCAGAAAGCTGGAAAGAAAACAGATGGAAGAGCTGCCCAAGGACTGGGGTTTTCCTTCATTTAACCTCATTTCCCAGTATTTCAATATTTAAGGAATGTATTGAATATTTATGGAATAATATGGAATAATATGAATATTTAGGAATTGCTGCTCCCCACAGAAACCCCACCGAGGGTTTGGATAATCCAGAAGGGTTCAAGGCTGGGTTTTGCTCCTGTGACCTCAGCAAAACACATCCTGGGATGTCCCGGGGGTGGCCACAGACACAAGGAGATGGAAAATGAGATGATTCAGGAGCTGATTTTTCCATGCAACCAGGCAAAGTTCACAGTGAATCACACCCAGCTCCTCTCAGGCCATGCAGGAGCAGAGCTTTGCCCTTTGCACATGGGAAAGCACAAATCCCCTGAGTTTTATCCACCCAGACCATCAGTTCACAGCCAGAGGGTTTTTCTCTCACCCCAGCGATGAAATCTTGGATTATTTTGGCTTTTTAGTCAAGGCCGTCACATACTTTCCTAGAAAAGAATTTCAAAACAGAAGAGAATGAGGGTTTTTTTCCCTGAAACTCACAGACACCCAGTAGCCCCTTTACCCTGAGAAAGTGCAGGATTTGTGCCTGCAATGTTTCCCCCAACCTTTTGTCTAGTCTGGGTTTGCAGAGTCTCAAGTGGGGAGGATTTACTCGAGGTCTGGCATCGCTCACTCGCCTCTCTGGGTAATGTTGAGGAGTCTGTGCCAACTCGGCTTTAATCTCCATCTCTGGGAGGGATTATTCTGTTTGGGCAGAAGTGAAATAAAGAACGAAGACAAATAATCCACCCTGAAAGGAAAATAAGAGCTCACCACGCTCTGCTCATTCGCAGTGAAACAGATCCTGGTGGGATTTAGGGCTGGGGGGGGAGCACAGGGTTTACACTGTATTTTTACATGGATAGGGATAGAACAAGGGCAACAATTTTTAACTAAAAGGGGAGAAATTTAGGTTTTAATTTAGATGATAGAGGATGTTTTTACTGTGAGGGTGAGGAGGCCCTGGCACAGATTGGGCAGAGAAGCTGTGGCTGCCCCTGGGTCCCTGGGAGTGTCCAAGAGCAGCCTGGGACAGTGGGAGGTGTCCCTGGTGGAACCAAATTGTCTTTATGGTCTCCTCCAAGCCAGAGCAGTCTGTGACTGTGATTTTGTGTGATATCCCTGTGGATTTTGCTCTGGGAACAAGGGACAGGGCACCCCCAGGGCCACTCTCAGGGCAGGTGGGGGTGGCTCCTTTGTCTGTTCTCATCCATGGAAAATAAAAGCTCCAAGTGTCTATTTTATTCTCATTCTACTTTTTCAGCTTGGTTATACCTGATACAATGATGGGTTCCTGCCACCATCCTGCACCTCCTCCTTGCTCCTTGTGCCTGGAATTCCAAGAGCTGAAACCAAGAGCAGACATCAGGAAAAACACACATCACGTCCCACCAAACTGATAAACCCCCGTCAAGGTGAACAAGGTCTATTTGTTTATTCGCTTTTCAAATTAAATTCAAAGATCCTCCCCGATAATTCCCGGGCCGTTTCCTTGGGAATGGCTTTGCAAACACCTCTCCTGGTGGGGAAACGCCAACTTGGGTCATTTGATTGAAGGCAAAGTCTTTGGCTTTGCCCTTGCTGGAAGACTCCTGTTTCATTAGCACAGTATTAATGAGGCCGGGTTTTTAAAGCAGGTGTTAAGTGCAATCAGAGCGGCTTTATTAGGATACAAATTGTCTGGAGCCGACAAAGGCAGGAGAAGGGTCCGTGCTCAGTTAACCTTTCCCTGTGTGCATGACTTGGCTGATTAAACAGCCATTGGTAACGACCTTCAGCCCCCGGAGCTTCCAAAGGTGAGGCATCACGGACTGAATGCAAATCGTTAGGGGATCATCACCTTTTCAATTTAGGAACCCATCTAATCATTTTAAAATTATGCCGCAGCCAGGAGTTAATTCACTGGTGCTAAACTGGAATTTTGAATGCAGGATGTTTAAGGGGTTGCGTTGAACAGAGATGAATATTGAGGATTTAAAGGCGCTGATACTTGAAATGATGTGTGGCCTATAAAAGGATTTATAGACAGTTTATGTGGATATAAAAATGAAGAGAAAGGATGAGGAAACAGCCTCAAGTTGCACCAGGGGAGGTTTGGGTTGGACACAGGGGGAATTTCTTGCTGGAAATGGTTGTTCAGCCCTAGTCCGGGTTTCCCAAGGAAGGGGTGGAGTCCCCACTCCTGGAGGGATATAAAAGCCCTGTGGACGTGGCATTTGGGGACATGGGCCAGTGGTGGCCTTGAAGGTTGGACTCGATGACCTCAGAGGGCTTTCCCAAATGGAAATGATTCCATAATTTAATGGTATTATGGGAGTCACCCTTTCTGGGTCCCACCCTTTCTTGTGGGGCTGTGCAGAATCCAACACCTCCAGGTCACTGCTCCAGAGTTACACATTCTCCCAACATCCAACCCCAACTTTATGTCATGTTTTTGGGGGTTTACCAGTGGGTCCTGAGTTCACCGAGGGATGGAGATTGTTGCAATACACCAGCTCCTCTTTCTAGATGCAAGACATTTAAAAATACCCAATAAAAATCTAATTAATCTCAGGGTTACCCATACCAACCATGGATGCTCTCGCTGGCATGGTGAGCTCTGGAAATTCATGGGATGGATGAGGCCAGGGGGGTTCTTACCTGGTCCTCAAAGCCAGAGCTTCCCCACCACCTCAACACCCTCATCCCACTGTCATCCTTCACCCAGGAGGGATCCGCTCCTGAAGGACGGATTTTCCTCCAACTGTCAGACCAATATCCTGTTGCACTTTTCTGAGCAGGATGGGAACAACAAGGGGATCCTGGATCCCCAGGTCAGTGCCCACAGGCAGGGTGGGAATCCCCGAGAAAATGTCCTTTCCAAAGAAATGCTTTTCCAAATCCCTCTGGTATTTCGGACGTTTGCACATACAAACATCCATGGGGAGTGTGTCCATGAGGATGCACCAGGCATTTGGAGGGGGCCTGGAGGAGCCAAACTCTTCCCGTCTCTGCTTCCCCCCCAGGCTGTGCTGCCTCTTGTCCCCAACCCAGCCCATCTGGGGGCACACAGACCTCAGGAACATCCCCCTGCTTTTGTGCTCACGGGTGTTTTCCCTCAGGGATGGTTCTTCCAGGCTGTAGGGAGCTGCAGACAACACGGACAATGCCCTGGAGCAGCCCCACCTGCAATGGGCAAAGTCTCTCTGGCAGCACTGCCAGACTCCTTTTACTCCAACAGCAACAGCAGGACATCACAAGTTTGGGTTTTTTTTTTTTAGGAAAGCTGCTTTTTTTCCCCCTTTTTCCCTCCCCTCCCAGACCAGCTGCTGCCCATTCATCAGTAGCTCTGACTCCCAGGAGGATGATGGATGAGGTTCCCTGCTGTCATCCCAGGGTGGTTGGTGGTGGGAATTGTCCCTGCCCATGGCAGAGGGTTGGACTAAACGACCCTTAAATGTCCCGAACGTCTCTGTGATCCCCGGATCCTCTGGGAGGTGATTCAAGCTGGATATTTGCTGCAGTCCCGGCAGGAAGGGAGATGCAAAGCCATGGCAAAGCACCTGCCGGCCCTTGTCCCAGGGCCAGAGTGGACCTTTCCAGGCATCCTCCTCCAAATCCAGGCTCTTGGCTTGATTTTAGGCTGAGGAGCCAGGCCAGGCTCTCCCACAGCTCCACACTCATCCCCAAAGCTGATCCCTAACAGCCAAACGTCTCTCTCCTCTCTAATCCCGGCCCACAAGATTATCTTGGAAGAAAGGGTGATAATGAAAGAGGAGAAAAGCCGAGTCGACTCCTGGAAATGTCGATTGTGTCTGGCTGAAAGGCTGTCACACAGTGCTGGGTGAGGTTGATTTATCCCAACACAAGGAGGTCGATTTATCCCGTTTTCCCAGGGCAGGAGAGATGCTCCTGGGGCTGTGCCAGGCAAGGAAAAACCTCCTCTGGCATCGCTAATGAAGGAGTTAGACATAAATTAAGTCTGGATGTTGAAAACCACAAGGTTGGGGTTTTTTTCCACACTGAAAGTTTGGAATGACTCGGGGAGGCTGGTGGGAGCAGAGCCTCGGCTCCTCTGCTGATTTATAATAAATAAAAATAAAATGTATAATTGTGGCTGGCAAAGAGATGTTTAAGGAAATGCTTTACTATGGAGGGTCTGCTTTTCCCAAACCCACAGTGGCTGCTGCACAGGGCTCAGGCCACACACAGCAAAGCCAGGCCTGGGGGGGTGGTGGAGGCAACCAGGCTGTCCCAGAAATGTTGATTTTTTGATGAACTCTGAGTAAACACAGAGATGGATGTGATCTACTCCTCCTTTACAGCTCTGCTGAGACCCACACACATCCCTGTGAAATACAGCCCACCATTAAATCCAGGGGCCTGGAGCAGCTCTTCCCTATCTCTGCTCGAGAAAAGAAGCTGCAAAATTGGCTGCAGGTCTGGTGTGAAGGCAAACACCCAGTGCCAGACACAGCAGCCTGAATCAGGTTTTCATTTCAGCTGCCTTAGTCACTCATTAAGTTCATTTATTAGTTCATTGATTGAACCCAATGGTTTGTCACTCCTCACCCTCCCAGGAATATAAAGAGGGATCTGTGCTCCCCCAGCTTAGCAAAGCTTGCTCTGGACTAATGTGGACACCAGTTTTTGCAGCAGGCAGGAAAATAAGGATTATTTTGGAGCTTCCAGAGCCAGCTGCAACCCCTTCCAGAGCCTGACATCTGCCCATTCAACTTGCTGTGGAGATTCAGATCTGCAAATGTAATTACACATCTCGGTTCTAATTTCAAACTCTCATTTAACAACTGATTTAGCAGCATCCAACCAGTTTAAAGTCACATGGTTCGTGCATGAAGATCCACAACTCCAAAATAAACTCCAAGCCCTCAGAGACTCCCCTGCTGGATTGGAATAATTCCTAAAATAAGTGTGGAGCCAGGGGATGCTGGGCCAGAGGCTAAGCCTGGCTTAGAGCTGCTTTTCCCAGAGAAGATGCCAATCTGGGAGCTGTGGTGTTTTGATCACCATTTTGATCCATTTCTGTGATGGTATCAGGACACTGGGGATTATAAAATCAGGGAGAGGTGTTCCTACCATCAAACAGAAACCCTGGCAGCGCTCAGGTTTACTCCAAGTCATACAAAGCGATGACCTAATCCTGTTTGATGGTAAACTCTGACCTTTGATCCCTGGGATCCAGCTCCTGTTGGGAGTAGCTGGCTCTGAAAATGAAAATACTGCTGGACACCTCTGAAGTGAGAGACACCTTGATAAATCCTCCTTATCTTCTGTACCACAGGGGAAAAAAATGAATTGTTCAGTGTTATTCCCAAGTTTCATTGAGGCAGCATCACTGAATCCCAGAATCCCAGACCGGTTTGGCTTGGAAGGGACCTTAAAGATCATTTTGTTCCACCATGGGCAGGGACGCCTTCCACACCTGGACCCAGACCCAGTTACATTTATTTCCTCTTCACACACCTGCCTATCTCAATGTAATTTCCTATTGTAACAAATATTCCTGTTACAATCCATCCATCCTCCTATTTCCATTTTCCCAGCTTAATTCATTCTCCTGTTTCCAAGCCTACTCCTATTTCCAAACACGCTTTTCCACAGAGGCTTTCCCTCTTCCCTCCACTTCCAGGAGTCCCGAGAGGGTTCCCCTCGAGCTCCTGCAGCCCTGGGCAGTCAGGCCGAGCAGCACCCACCATCCTGCACCCAATTCCTGCTGGGGACCACCCGCCCTTCTCCCCGCGGAGCCGCCCGAGCCGGCGGCTGGTGTTTAATCTTTGGGAGATGAGTCATGGGGAAATGCCAGCCTCATCTGCTGGGAATGTTAAACAGAGGCTTTTTCAAACAGGAATCGAAGAAAGCAACCATCTGTCTGCAGGGAAACGTGCTGCTTTTCCTCTCTTTCTGCCGGAGAAGGGACGGAGGGAGGGAGGCGAAGCCGTGCCAGGCGCCGGGTTTGACCCAACCCAAATGTGCTTCGCCGGGTTTTGTCACCAGAGCCACTCCAGCCCTGGCTGGCTGCGTGCTCATGGCACGGGTTGTCATGGCAATAGAGCCCTACTGAAAAGATCTTTGGGAATTTGGTGGGGATTAAAGCCCCGTGAGCCCATAGAAGGGAGCCAAGATGTCCCGTGGGACTCGCTGGCACCTGCCCAGGGGCTGCTCTTGTCACAGGCCCCCATCCCACGGGTGACTGGGGTGGCTTTGCGTCCCTCCCCCATTCCAGAGCTCTGTCCAGACTTGCCACTGGCACAGGGAGATGGTTTGCTGCCCCTTTTTGCAGGAGGAGGGGTGAAGCTGGGTGTACCCAGTGCTCGGTTTTAGGGTTAAAGCCAGGCCTCACTTTTCCTTTTTGCTCCTACAGCAGAAATGTGGAATGGAAAAGAGCTGCTGGAGAACCACAAATGATTAACTGGGGAACAACCATTGCACAGCATCAGCTTTTATCTTTTTGCTTGAATCAGGGCCTGAGGAAAAGTCCCCTCTCAGCAGCTCCTAAAAACAGATTCCAGAGAGTCGGGGAACTGGCTCTGATTTATCTCAGCTCTCCCTCAGCCCATCCCACACCCCAAATCCTTGCACAGCTCCAGCCCTGCTGGAAGGGACCTGCCCAACCTGCCCTTCAGTTCTTTGTCTCGCAGCCACGACTGACTTCACTCCAACCCCACGAAGCCACGGGGGAAAGTACCCAGAGCTTTCAATAAGTAACAAACAAAAGAAATCATCAGGACCTCTGCAAAAACTGTCGGGGGGGGGAAAAACCTCCCTCCTTTTTCCTGGTGCTGGTGGCACGGTGCCAGCCCCGAGGGTGCCACAAGGAGCTGGAGAAAGGCACAGGGAGAGACGGTGACAGGGAAGGAGCTCCTTTTCCAAAGGCTCTTAAAATTCCCAGCACACGTGTGGGATAAACTGAAGGGCTGAATTTATTCCAAAGGCTCCCTCACGCCTTCTATACATCCAGTGCTGGCACAGGGGATGTTTTCAAGTTAACACAGAGCCCAGAGAGTTCTGGAAAAGGCAAATATTCCCATCTGCTTTTCCTCAGGACGCTCATTTCGGACATTGGGATCCCAGCACAGGATCCACGTGGGTGGATCACACTGGTTTTGGTCAAAAATGCAACTGGAAAGGCTGTTTTCCAATTAAAACCTGGCCAGGATAAAGCCTGGTTTGGGTTGGGAGGCACCTGAAAGCTCAGATCATTCCTGGACACCTTCCACTGTCCCAGGTTGCTCCAAACCTTTGGAGAGGCCTGGAAGAAGGTCCCTCTGGGAGGGAAAAGGTCTCCTGGGAAAGGGCAAATTTGGAGGGGAAAAAAAAATTCCCTCTAATGCAAATTCAGAGCCTCTGCTCTGAGGGGAAATGTCCAGCAAAAAAATCGAGTTCAGTTTCTAAGGTTGATTTTTAGGAGGAGGCTTCACTTTTTTGTGTTTTTCATCTTTTTTTTTTTTTTTTCCCTTGGAAACCCAGGAATTTCTGTGGTGTAATTCCTTCCAGAACCTCGTATCCTGAGTTACTCTGAGCTCCTGCCTCATTCCCCTCAGGAATTCAGCCCCTCTCCACTTCTAGGGGAACACAAAGAAATGGAGACGGATCCTTAAAACCCACAGAAAAACTTCCAAAGCGTCTCACAGCCCTTCAGCAAGGGGTGGCCTTTCATCTTCTCTGCTTCCGAAGTTTTAGGAGAATGAAGTGACTCCCTGCTTTGGAAAAAAATCTCTTCTCAAGCTCCCGGAGCTGCTGAGGGGCTGGTAGGANGGTTTGGCTTGGAAGGGACCTTAAAGATCACCATGGGCAGGGACACCTTCCACAGCTGGACCCAGACCCAGTTACATTTATTTCCTCTTACACACCTGCCTATTTCAATGTAATTTCCTATTGTAACAAATATTCCTGTTACAATCCATCCTCCTATTTCCATTTTCCCAGCTTAATTCATTCTCCTGTTTCCAAGCCTCCTCCTATTTCCAAACACGCTTTTCCACAGAGGCTTTCCCTCTTCCCTCCACTTCCAGGAGTCCCGAGAGGGTTCCCCTCGAGCTCCTGCAGCCCTGGGCAGTCAGGCCGAGCAGCACCCACCATCCTGCACCCAATTCCTGCTGGGGACCACCCGCCCTTCTCCCCGCGGAGCCGCCCGAGCCGGCGGCTGGTGTTTAATCTTTGGGAGATGAGTCATGGGGAAATGCCAGCCTCATCTGCTGGGAATGTTAAACAGAGGCTTTTTCAAACAGGAATCGAAGAAAGCAACCATCTGTCTGCAGGGAAACGTGCTGCTTTTCCTCTCTTTCTGCCGGAGAAGGGACGGAGGGAGGGAGGCGAAGCCGTGCCAGGCGCCGGGTTTGACCCAACCCAAATGTGCTTCGCCGGGTTTTGTCACCAGAGCCACTCCAGCCCTGGCTGGCTGCGTGCTCATGGCACGGGTTGTCATGGCAATAGAGCCCTACTGAAAAGATCTTTGGGAATTTGGTGGGGATTAAAGCCCCGTGAGCCCATAGAAGGGAGCCAAGATGTCCCGTGGGACTCGCTGGCACCTGCCCAGGGGCTGCTCTTGTCACAGGCCCCCATCCCACGGGTGTCTGGGGTGGCTTTGCGTCCCTCCCCCATTCCAGAGCTCTGTCCAGACTTGCCACTGGCACAGGGAGATGGTTTGCTGCCCCTTTTTGCAGGAGGAGGGGTGAAGCTGGGTGTACCCAGTGCTCGGTTTTAGGGTTAAAGCCAGGCCTCACTTTTCCTTTTTGCTCCTACAGCAGAAATGTGGAATGGAAAAGAGCTGCTGGAGAACCACAAATGATTAACTGGGGAACAACCATTGCACAGCATCAGCTTTTATCTTTTTGCTTGAATCAGGGCCTGAGGAAAAGTCCCCTCTCAGCAGCTCCTAAAAACAGATTCCAGAGAGTCGGGGAACTGGCTCTGATTTATCTCAGCTCTCCCTCAGCCCATCCCACACCCCAAATCCTTGCACAGCTCCAGCCCTGCTGGAAGGGACCTGCCCAACCTGCCCTTCAGTTCTTTGTCTCGCAGCCACGACTGACTTCACTCCAACCCCACGAAGCCACGGGGGAAAGTACCCAGAGCTTTCAATAAGTAACAAACAAAAGAAATCATCAGGACCTCTGCAAAAACTGTCGGGGGGGGGAAAAACCTCCCTCCTTTTTCCTGGTGCTGGTGGCACGGTGCCAGCCCCGAGGGTGTCACAAGGAGCTGGAGAAAGGCACAGGGAGAGACGGTGACAGGGAAGGAGCTCCTTTTCCAAAGGCTCTTAAAATTCCCAGCACACGTGTGGGATAAACTGAAGGGCTGAATTTATTCCAAAGGCTCCCTCACGCCTTCTATACATCCAGTGCTGGCACAGGGGATGTTTTCAAGTTAACACAGAGCCCAGAGAGTTCTGGAAAAGGCAAATATTCCCATCTGCTTTTCCTCAGGACGCTCATTTCGGACATTGGGATCCCAGCACAGGATCCACGTGGGTGGATCACACTGGTTTTGGTCAAAAATGCAACTGGAAAGGCTGTTTTCCAATTAAAACCTGGCCAGGATAAAGCCTGGTTTGGGTTGGGAGGGACCTGAAAGCTCAGATCATTCCTGGACACCTTCCACTACCCCAGGTTGCTCCAAACCTTTGGAGAGGCCTGGAAGAAGGTCCCTCTGGGAGGGAAAAGGTCTCCTGGGAAAGGGCAAATTTGGAGGGGAAAAAAAAATTCCCTCTAATGCAAATTCAGAGCCTCTGCTCTGAGAGAAAATGTCCAGCAAAAAAATCGAGTTCAGTTTCTAAGGTTGATTTTTAGGAGGAGGCTTCACTTTTTTGTGTTTTTCATCTTTTTTTTTTTTTTTTCCCTTGGAAACCCAGGAATTTCTGTGGTGTAATTCCTTCCAGAACCTCGTATCCTGAGTTACTCTGAGCTCCTGCCTCATTCCCCTCAGGAATTCAGCCCCTCTCCACTTCTAGGGGAACACAAAGAAATGGAGACGGATCCTTAAAACCCACAGAAAAACTTCCAAAGCGTCTCACAGCCCTTCAGCAAGGGGTGGCCTTTCATCTTCTCTGCTTCCGAAGTTTTAGGAGAATGAAGTGACTCCCTGCTTTGGAAAAAAATCTCTTCTCAAGCTCCCGGAGCTGCTGAGGGGCTGGTAGGATCATCAGGAGATGGATGGACACTCCTCTGCTCTCCAGGGTGGTCTGCCTGGAAACTCCCCGGCACTCCACGGCTTTCCCATCCCTCTAAGTGGAACAAAAAAGAGAAATAAGATCTCCAGCAGCTCTGTGGGAATCGTCCCAGCCCCGAGTTATATCCCAGTTAAACCCTTGCGGCCTGCGCTGGGCTGGGAGGCCTCGGCAGAGAAAGGAGGGGTTAAAATGGGAATTCCTCGGATTTATGCCCCGAATCCTTCTGTGGTGCACCAGAGGATGGGGAATTTCTTCCCCTTCCTCTCATCTGATGGGTTTTCAGGAGTGGGAATTCCAGGAGTGGCACCTTTCTGGGATGGTGCGGTGTTTCTCCAGGGTAATGCAGCATCTTCCTGGGGTGCTGCAGTGGGAGAGATACATTGGTTTTTATATGAAGATTAAAATAAAATAAAATACAAAATAAAATACAAAATAAAATACAAAATAAAATACAAAATAAAATACAAAATAAAATACAAAATAAAATACAAAATAT
>WEKX01029215.1:111469-190238 GCA_013390025.1 Pitta sordida
CCCCCCAGGAATCAGCCTCCACCAACAGCTCTAAAAAACAGCCCCAGAAACGAGCCCCCCAAAATCATCCCCCCAAAACAACCCCCCCAAATTATCAGCTCCCCAAAAACCGGCTCCAAAACCAGCCCAATATTCCCATAACCAATGGGTCAGACTCATCCCAGAGGAGGAAAAATACTCAGAATTGGGGATTTTTTGGTGAGAATGTTGAGGTTGGAAGGGACTTTAAAGTTCATCGAATCCCAACCCCCTGGGACAATCCCACTATCCCAGTTTGCTCCAGTCCGGCTTTGAACACTTCCAAGGTTTGCCACTGGTTGAAAACCGGGATTTTTGAGGCTGGTCCAGGAAAGAGCATCGTGAGGGATTTGGCTGGGCATCATCACCAGGCTGGCACCGAGGAGGTGCCTGTTGGCTCCCGGGGATGCCCGGTTGGCACGGCAGGGAGTCGCTGGTATTTTCCCCAACGTGCCATCTGCAAAAAAAAAAAGGGAAAAAAAAAAAAAAAAAAGAAGAGGGATAACGACCTTTAACACTAAAATTAAAAAAAAAAAAGCAGCAAAGCAACCAACCCAGGCCATTACCATGGGCATTGTAGCATGAAACACAAACCCTTCCTCCCCCCCCCCAGCCTAACAAAGCCGGGCCCGGGCAGAGCGGAGTAATTAATAAAATGAAAGGGCCGGTCCTTGCAGATGGAGATGTGGGAATAAAGGAGCTGCACTGCCTGGGCTGTCATGCATCGAATGCTACATCTGTTATGGAAATCAGGGCTGGGGGGGGCCTTTGTTGGGGCTGAAGCCCTCCCACCGGGGATTTGGGCTGGAGTAGGTTTGCTTGTTATTAAACATGATTTCTGGCTAGTCGAGAGCAGATGCTCCCGCAGCATTTGGAACTAATAACCGAGCTTGGAGTGCGCGGCATCCCTGGAAAGTCTGGGACGGCCGGCGAGAGCGATTGGAGCCCGGAGCTAATGCGCTGCCCCGGCTCCCCTGCTTTGCACATGAATGCTGCTGACACCAGCTGAGCCCTCCGGGCTCCCCTGCCAGTGCCCCCAGCACCCCTGCCCAGCCTTTTCGTGGATGGGAGCGGAGTGACACTCACGGGGATCTCTGCCCTCCCTCATCCCCCACCACACAAAGCTCTGGGAAGGAACCGCGGGTCACCAGCAGCATCCCCGAATCTCAATGAAATCCCTCCCAGGTCCCTCCCGCCGCGACCTGCGTGCAGAGGGCAGGGCCGGGAGCAGCTGGCACAGAGTCACTGGAGTGGCAATTGCAGAAGGAAGGGACAAAGGGAGGAAGGAAACAAAAGCCACCTGGCACAGCCTTGGAGAAGCGGAGCAGCAGCAAGGTGTGGGGGCTTGGGGTGGGTTTTTCTTTTGTCAGCACTGGGAAAAGGATCCCGGGGAGATGGGATGTGGGATAATTCAAGGGGTCTAGGGGCGGGTGTGCAGAGGAAAGGTGCAGGTCGGTGTTACCCCGAATTTTGTTGTAGAAGCACATCACTGGGGGTTTGCACAGGGTGATGTTCCCGAATTTATCGGGGGGGGTGTAAAGGCACAGAAATGGAGGTGGAGAAAGGGCGTTTTGGAACTATGGAATGGTCTGGGTTGGAATCTTAAAGCCCATCCAGTGCCACCCTCTGCCCGCCCACTGTCCCAGGCTGCTCCAACCTGCCCTTGGACACTGCCAGGGATCCAGGGGCACCCACAACTTCTGTGGGCACAAGGATTTCTCATAGCTGAGACACCCTGGGCACTGCTGCCCATCCCTCCTGTCAGCTCCCAGCAGGGAATCACGGCATGGAATCAGGACAACGAGCACCAAAACACCTCCTGGGCAAAACCAAAGGCATCCAAACACCTCCAGAGCAGGACAAAAAGCACCCAAACCCCTCCAAGAGCAACCAAAGCCCAATGAAACCCTGAGATCACGGAGCAAAGGGCAGTGTCCCCATCCCCACGTCACACATGCCCTGCTGCCATGCAGGATTACTCACCGGGGCTGGCAGGAGCACAGGGAAGATATTTCCCTCAACACCAGACGTGCTCTAGAGTCCGTGACTCACCGTCTGCTCCAAGGAAAGCCTCGGATCTCGCTTGCAGTCGGTCCAGCCGGGAGGAGGTTAATGCCTCTGCTCTGGGTAACCTGCAGAGCCACCTCCAGCCCACAGCCCTTCCCTGATTTGGGGGAGGTTAATTTTGAGGGGCAGAAGATGCCCCAGAACTGCTGGAAAAAAGTCCTGCAGCTCTATGTCATTCCCGAGGAGGGGAACACATTCCCACCCCTCCAGATCCAGCTGCTGCAGCTCTGGAAGTTGCAGGGGAAAGGCTGAGATTCAGCTGCTTTGCTCTTACATCCCCTTGTTCTTCCTCGCCCTGGTTGTGTCCCCACCTTGTCCTCAGCGCTGAGGTCACACGAGGACGTGTCACAGCTCCTCAAGCAGCAGCTGAAGGTGCTCCAGGGTGTTCAGCCCCTGCTCTCGGCTTATTTTTGCTGACAAGACACTCGGTGCTGGGGGCAGAATGAGCATCTCCTGCCCCGAGACACCCCAGGGCACCCCCAGGCCCAGCAGTGCCACTGACTGACCCGGATCCTCCAGCCCTCAGAGCCACCCACTGGGTTTGTTTGTTCCTCTCCTCCTTCAGCTTTGGGGTTGCCTTAAATCAAGGCTCCTCAGTGCTGGGGATGGAGATTTGCTTTGGGGGCTTTTTCCCCCAGAAAATCCAGTTGACCCTGGCAGAGGCCACATCCACAGACCCACAGCCCTTCCCCTGCTGCTCATGGGCTGCCAAGGACAAAACCTGACTCCTCACTTATTAAAGAAATAAAAATATATGTCATGACTATTATTTCATTGTTGATACACTGGAAACCCACTTTATCTCATGAGTGTGCCCTGCAGTGTGTTATTGATACCTCCCCCCTCCCATATTTTATATTTTCCTAGTTAAATGAGTTAAAACAGCGACTTTCACCCCAAAGTGGCACCTGGAGGTTCTGAAAACTTTGAGGATGTTGGGTGAGATCTTTTCTCCTCAGATTCCTTCTCATCTCTCATCCTTTGAGCTAATTTAGGGAGGATTAAAAAAAAAAGGGAGACAGTTTCCAGAACATCCTCCTCGATAGTGAAGGACCATCCCAAGGTTCTTGTGGCAGGAGCCTGGACCCAGCGACTCCTCACGGCCCAAGGGAATTTTTGGATGCTTGAGAAGATGCAGGAGCTGAAAGAGCTGCAGGAAAATATTAAAAAATATTTTAAAAAATTCTGTTTGATCTTAAAACCTCACAGCAGCCACTGTTGCAGCCCTGCACGCCGCAATTCCAGCCTCTCCACAGCTTTTGCAGGAAGGCTCAGTTAACACAAGAGCTGGATGAGACGGAGAATCCCTGGGAAAAAAAAAGGTTAATAAAATCTTTTGTCATAAGAAGGGAGTTTGGTAGGAAGAAATGCAATGATCTGAGAAGTACTAATTACTCGCTTTTCAGCAAGTAATCCCTCCCTGAGGAGAGGCAGCGCCGCTATGTGAGGATTAGGCAACGAAATGCCACATTGTCAACATCCAACTCCTCCTGAGCCAAGCTCTGCCTGTCCCTCTCTGAGGACCAGCCTGGGAGATGAGGATGGAGCTCAGTCCCCTCCTTGGGCTCTCCTGGCAGCAGCCCCTGAGGAGTCAGTGCCACCAGACTGATCCACCCACCAAAGTGCCCAGATCACAGGATATGTCACGTTGGGAGGGATCCACCAGGATCATCCAGTNTTAAGGAGCCGCCAATCCGGGTGGAAATACCCACAAATACCCCCCCAACAGCACAGCTCACACACCTCGGGTTGGATGCCGTCCTTCCGAAGGGTCACACGCTGGTGACAAACACTCAGCAAAGCCAGGAGGTGACACATCACACCCTCAGCCCCAGGGGAGGAGGTTGCCAGGCCTGGTTGTGCTCCACAAACCTTCAGGAACACGGATCTCCTGGGGATCCCCCCGGGATCTTCTGCAGGGGGAAGGTTTAGGGTTGCACAACAGGGTTGGGGAATAAAAGAGCCAAGAGAAGAAATTGCAGAAGTTAAAAAAGAGATTTTTTGGAAGGGGGCCAAGTGGTGGCCATCTGCCAAAAGTTGTTTTTCCAGGGATCAAATGGTGCTGAAGAGAAACATCTGAGCAAGTGGAAATACTTCCCATTCACCCCGGGCTTGCCTCAGGAACTGGAGAACTGTGAGGAAGAGCATCTTACCAGCACCAAAATCCAACTGTGCTCAGGTCCCCTCACCCCACCTTCTGCTTTCAGAGGGGTAAACCTCCAGACCTTCCTCCTCCTCACAGGTTTCAACCACTGCTGGCCACAGCTGGCGAGAAATGTTTCCTGTCAACATCAAAACTGGCAATTCTGGTCTAATGAAAAGGGTAAAAGTGGGAGCAGGGAGAGAAAAGGAAACTTTGGGTGGCTTTAGACAGCGTGGTAAGCTTTCTTTGTTAGTGTTACAAGAAAACTGTAGATAAATATCTCCATCTTTCATTCCCTTAGAATGAAACAAAGGAGGATTGAGCTGGTGGAATTAAAAATAGGGAGCGATTAGCACAGTTTAATTGAAAATGGGGTTTTATATCCTCTTTCTGGAGGAGCTTAAAGATGGTTTAGGAGCACATTTAACAGTTATCTTCCTAATCCCTCGTTTTGTGACCACACCACACTTGGGTGTAACACGGGAGCGACACAAAACCAACACCGTGGACATTAAAAGGGGCAAAAATTAATTACAAACTTTGGGTGGGCTCAAAAACTGAGAGTCACTAAGAGGTTATTCCTTGTCCTAACCTCAACCTCACCAAGGCTGACTCAACCTACCCTCCCCAAGACTCAAACTCAACCCCCCGCAAGACTCAAACTCAACCCCCCGCAAGACTCTGGAAACAGCAGCTCGGAGGTGAGGAAAGAGGGAACTGAGGATGCACAAAGCCCAGGAGAAGGTTTGTAGGTCGTGCATGGCCACGTTGCTCTCCCAAGGGTGAGCAAACACCAGCTGTGCCACGGCCAGATGCCAGGAAAGCCACCAGGAACCTGCTGTGGGCAACTGGGGATGTGGGACAGAAGGGGGAAGATGAAGCTGAGAATGAAGACGAAGCACCAACTGCTCCTCCAGCATTTGCAGTTCTGCTCGAGATGCCAAAACCTGACAGGGGCACTGAGAGGAACCACAGAGTTGGTTAATAATTAATTGGGAACACCCTTGATGGACACAGATCCAGAGTCGCTGAAGGAGGAGTCGATCCCATTGGCTGCCGGTGACTCAGTTTTGGACCAGTGACCTACAGGTCATGTTTAAGGTCTGTAATCAAGAGCTCATCAATCTGAGCCAGGTGGAAAGGCTGAAACAAGGCAGAGGGTAATTAACCCCTCACTCAGGTAATTACAGCATCTACAAACCTGCTTGGGCATGAGGGAGGGAAAGATCAGCTCAGGGCAGGACGGTCACAAGAATTCGGGAGATGAACAACTGCTGGGATTTCTGCCTGACCTTAGAGATGTGGAGGAGACCCAAAAATGAGCCACTGGGACGTTGTTCTGCCTCAGCTTCCAACTGAATCCACGATGTCCCAGCGGGAGACCCAAAAATCAGACATTGACAAGTTCTCCTGCCTCAACTTCCAACTGTATCCACGATGTCCCAGCAGGAGACCCAAAAATGAGATCCTGGGAAGTTCTCCTGCCTCATCTTCCAACTGAATCCATGACGTCCCAGTGTGAGATCCAAAAATGAGACATTGGGAAGTTCTCCTGCCTCATCTTCCAACTGAATCCATGACGTCCCAGTGTGAGATCCAAAAATGAGACATTGGGAAGTGCTTCTGCCTCATCTTCCAACTGAATCCACAATGTCCCAGTGGAGATCCAAAAAAATGAGCCACTGGGAAGTTCTCCTGCCTCAGCTTCCAACTGAATCCTTGACACACAACAGGGACATCCCTGGGCTGGGAATGAATCTTTGCTGAACCCACAGAACACTCTGAAACCTTTTTAAAATCAGCTTTAGAGGCCAAGCAAACCCATCCACACTTGTTTCCTTGCTCCAGTCTGCTGTTCCCCTGGCATTTTTGGGGAATTAACTCAAGGTAAGTAACCCAAAGCATAAAATATAATCCTCAAGAGCCCAGAAGGTCATTCAAATCACATCCCCCTTTCCACCTTGTAGCTCAGCCCAATTATGCCCCAAAACACACCAATATTAATGAATTAACATACAAAGGTCATTTCCACTACAAGTCAATTCCTTTTTTTTTAATTCAAAGAAAAAAAATGGTATTTTAATAAATACTGCAGAAACATGAACCAAACATACAAAGTGACTTCAACAATTAAAAAAAAAAAGTAATGAACGTCCTGCTTTATAACAGTTATAACTTATTTTTTTTCCACAATATTTAAATACAGAAAGAAGCACTTACCAGCTATTTTTGTAATACTGCCCTAAGCACAACTGTTGCATCAGTTAAAAAGCTCATTATGGTGGCAAAAAAAAAAAAAGTCTTTTTTTGTGGGAAATAACCAGAATGGGAATAGTTTGGGTTTTTTTTTTTTTTTACTCTTTTTTTCAGATGAAACAAAAAAGTGCTGGGAACACACAGGACTTGAGTTTGAATTCTGAGTGAATCATGGCAACCCTTCACCTTTTAACGCTTCAAAAACGAAGCGCCGACCCTCGGGAATATGAAATGCTTGTCCTGCACAAGCAACAACCACACTGGGCAGAGCTTTAAGTTCTTCCTTCTTCTGAAGGGAAGTTTAGTGGGTCAGGGAAGTTGCAAAGCCAAGTTTAAAGGCCGATTTCTTTAGTGGAACAACACTAAGCAAAAAGGAATTCGACAGAACCGGTTCCCCCGTGTTCCACAACTGGGATATTTGGGTGTTCCAATTTAAAGGCTGAGGGCAGTATCCAGTTTCTACTGGGGGACCCTTTTAAGGCCTCACAGTTCTTCAGACCCCAAAATAAAGAGCATCACAAAAGATGCCCTGGGCCCTGCTGGCTCATTCGCAGGTTTTTGGGTGGGTTTTGTCTAACTTTGACAACGCGACTCGCACCCCCCAACGGCACGGAACAGCGTTTCTCCCGGGATCCACCCGCCTTCTCCAGCTCCTGGAGGGAGCAGAAGCATCTCAGGGCTGCCCCAGGTGGGCAGTAAGGCTTTGAGGGATTTCTCCTGGTTGGCAAACCAAGGATTCATTTGTCAGCACAGCTCTTAGCACCACAGCGACGTCCCCACGCAAAAACCGCGGCTCATTCCCGCACCACAAGCACAAAGAGGAAGGGGGGGGCGAGTCAAAGAGTCCTCACATCCCAAAATTCCATCCCCACAACGCTGGGAATCCTCCAATGGGTGTCTTCATCCCACACAAACCTCCAGACGACGCACAGACCTCGGGATCCTCTCCACTTTCACAACGAGCTACTAAAACCCAAAAACTCAGGATCGTATCCTTTGGAAAACCAACTAGAAGGTCACGGGGATAAGTTCCTTAACGAGAGGGGGGATATTAATAACGTCTTCATTTTAAAAAAACAACCCTTTAAAGTATTATTGGAAGGAAATCAAAAGTGGTAGCATCCAGAAGTTAATAAAGAAACGAGCGCTGTCCATGACAGGGGTATTTTGCCATTCACTCTTCTCTCAGCACATTCAGACATTTTTCCCTTTGATTAAATTTTAGTTTTGTTGGCGGGGGTTTTTTTTTTGGCATTTTCCTCAGCGTATCATTTCCTGATGCCACTTGGGTTCAGAGCCTTTTCCTCCAAGTACAGTCTCACCCACCAGGCCAAGTCTCCATCAAAGGCCCCCCCCCTGTGGCTCGGACTTCATCGAGCATCCAACTCCTCCTGGCCACCCTTCCTCCTCCTCCTCCTCCAGGAAAATCCCAACCAAAAGTTCCTTCACATCACTGTGCAACTCTTTGCTTTGTCCTTTCTCAAGTCTGTGGCCACTGTGGAAAGTTCTGGCCTGCCGGGCATGTGTGAGATTCTCTTTGTTGCCCTCTGAGATTTGTTCCTTTTGACGTTTTTGTTTGTTTTGTTCACGCACGCCAAGGTGGCCACGTGGAAAATGTCTCTGACGCTGTTTTCGGACTGCAGGGCCGAGCACTCGATGTATGTGGCTGCTCCGATCTGCTTGGCCATATTTGCTCCCTAAGGGGAGATTAAAAAAAAGGAAAAAAAAGCAACATTTAATCGATATCGAGATCCTGATACAGCTGAAAGAGCCAAAGCAAAGCACACGATTCCTTTTTCCCCTGCTGGTTTTTATTCTGGGAAAAAAACAACTCCAGCACTGCAGCCAGAGGCTAATTTTGCAAAATAAACAAGAGTTTTGCTTCCAAGAGGAGTTAAATAAGTATCCAAGCATTATCTCCTACGCTGATAAACAAATTGCAAGGGGAGATAAGCTCCAACAACTTGCAAACAACTGCAAAAAGCCTGAAGAGTTTTAGTGAGGCCTGTTCAGCAATTTCTCCTTAATTGCATCCATGAATCACAGGCTCCTGGGAAAGGCCTGGAGCTGGCAGCTTGCAGATTTTGAAGCCTATCTCCAAAGGGAAAGTGGACTCTGGGATTTAAGGAATGCCCCCAACCTGGAGCAGGGCCCGTGTTCCAGCTCCAGCAAGAGGAAAGTTCACAGGGAAATGTGCTCTGGGCTGCCGGCCCAGGGGTAGTTCTATCAACTTCTAGCCAGGGAACAGGGGAAAAAAAGGGGGAAAAAGGATATTAGGGGTTATAGGAGCTCTTCTTTATTGAGTTTAAGGGCATTAAAAGTCAAAGCAGGGATGTTTGTTCCAGCAGCACGAGGAAAACAACACGTGACTCCCCCAGATGACAATGACCCAATATCCTGTGGTGGATTTGGCTGCTGGGACACAATGCAGCATTATGTGGGGGAAAAAATGGAGCTGTTCCAATGGAATTTGACTTGTGAGGGATGAATCTTTAGGGAAGCTATGAAACCCAACCACATCCTTGGTGTGCCACTCCTCACTCACCCCTGGGCCTGCAACTGAGGCACAGGTTGGTCCAACCCCTCCTGATGGCACCAAATCCAGCCCTCAGCCCCCACTATTTACCCTGCAGTGATGCAGCCACCTTATCCATGTGCAGAGGGAGTGGTTGATAAGGGAATATTGAGTTTGTAGGATGAGCCCTCCCCACAGTCAAACACCTCAGCTCTTCCAACCCTGCCCTGCAGAGCCTCGGAACTGTTTGCTCAGGTGTAGCTCACTGGAAACCAGGGAACAGACCAGAGCAGGATGTCACCATCCAGCCTTTCATCCTCCCAGCGCCTCCTCACCGAGTTCAGGGCGACTGGGAAAGCCCCACTGAGCTCCCCGAGTCCGTGTTGACTTAGCAAAGGGGAGGGAATTTGAGATTAAAAGGACCCGGCGTGGGAGCGTTGGGTTGTTCAGTGTCGGGTTGTTTGGTGCCACCAGGAATTTGGCAGCTACAGAAGGTGTCAAACACTGCTCACTCCAACCTTCTGCTTACAAAATGTACAGGGAAAATCATGGGCTTGCCTGGAACACGTTGAGTTTTCCCTTGGGAGGCCAAGGAACAACTCCTGGCTCAGCCCCTTCGTCCTGTTCCTCAGGGGTAACAGGCCGGGCTGTGACACCAGGTGGGAATCCAACTCCATAAAAAGGGGAATAAAAATCCACCTGCCAGCAGGTTTGGGATCTCTCTGATCAACTCAGCAGGTCTGGGATCTCTCTGATCAACTCAGCAGATTTGGGATCTCTCTGATCAACTCAAGGGGTGAGACTTGGATGATCTAATTAAAGTGTACTGCAATTTCTTGACTTAAACATCCATTAGCGATCCCATCTTAGGAGCTGCTGGTTCGGGAAGTCTCAGGTTGTGAACAAGACCCCAAAAAACTAAAGTTACTTCTGGAGGTGCCTCTGTCCCTCCTGCAGGGAGTATCTGTCCCCATCCCCGTGATTCAGCTGCAGTGCCTGACAAAACGTGTGACTAACAAAGGGAAGTTACCTCACATCCCAGTTCTCCCATTCCCAACATCCTGCTCTCCCATGACCCCCTTCCTTTCCCTTTCACCTCAGTTTCTCCATCCTCTAACGCCTGGCACCACATTCCTCACTTTCCCCAGCAGTTAACAACTCTTCCAAGAATTCAGGCGGTTGGTTTCTGGCTTTGCTGCCCCTTTCAGGAGGTGCCTTCACAGGCCTTTTAAGGGTTTTAAATGGCAAAAATGTCTCAAGCTCTCAGCCACTTTTTGGCCTCATCCCCTTGACCCAACTTTCCAATCCACCTCCTGCCAATAAAAATCTGCCCTCTAAGATATCACAGGGGGAAGAAATTGTTCCTGAAGGTGGTTCCAAGTGCCAGGAAAGAGGTTTCTGTTCCAGGAGGGAGGGGGTGACACACACCTGGTCGTAGGACACGGGGGTCTGCCTGTGGTTGGAGAGCTCCACCAGGGTGGTGACGTCCGTGCGCAGGTCTGACTTGCAGCCCACCAGCAGCATCTTGGTGTTGGGGCAGAATTCCTGGATTTCACCTTTCCACTGGAAAAATAGGAAGCTGTTGTTAAGAGTCAGGGAGGTGAATGTTTGATTCCAAAGCAGCAATAGATTTAAAAAGTGAGGTTTAATGAGATGTGACATTCCACACAGAAATATTTTTAGGGAATAGTTCTGGCCTTGGAGCTGGTTTTGAAAGGGATCAGCTCCAGCGGAATCCAAGCAGGGATGAACTCCTGCTATCTCACCCACTCATTAATTCCACTGACTTACTAACCAGGAGGAAATGAGGTGAGATTATTTACCTACATGAGTAAAGGTTTGCAGAGCTGGCGCTTCTCACACCCAGACATTTGCAGAGTTCTGATGTCACCCCATTCTTGGTGCCACCACAAGATCAGCATTCCTAAATATCAGCTCATGGCCACATCCTCACACCTCAAACTCCCCAAATCTCTCAAAGGCTCAACTATCCTGAACCAGCAACAAGCTGCTTCAACCAAAACCTGGGGTATATCCCATGTTTTTCTCTCCCTGACAGGGTTGTTTCGAGATCACAACAAAGCAACAGATGATAACCCCGAAAATTAAAGGCTGTAATTTGGGTTGAGAAGCACAGTAAGAATAATCTCTTCCAGATTTAAGTAACCAACATGATCAGGGACAATAAAAACCCCAGTGGTGGATGATTGTTGGCAAAGCTTTTTAACTGGGAGAATAATTTTGAAGCATTTTCTGTGAGCATTGTATGTCACTTGTATGAGACAAAAACCACAATTAAAAAAAAAGGAACTTCAGGTCATTAAGCCTTAAAAAGCAAAGCTGAGGCAACAAGGAGAGCACCAGGACCACCCTCCCCAACTCCAAAGGCTCAGGAATGAGAATTCCCATCCATTAATGAGCTTTGTTGTTAATTAATCCATCCCTTTCAAACAAACCACCTCCAATCCAAGCACTGCCTTAATGTCTCCAATAAAACCAAGGGAATTTTCCAGGGCCGGCATTTAAAGCCAAGCTTCTCCAACACCTCCACGCTCCAGTTTTTCCTTAAAACTTGCCTTTTTTAGGACACTGTCCAGGGTTTCTGGCCGACTGATGTCAAAGCAGATGAGAACGGCATCAGAATCCGGGTAGGAAAGGGGACGGACGTTGTCATAATAAGGAGACCCTGAAGGAAAAAAAAACACCACACGGATTAATTGATATTTTTTCATTTTTTCTTCACTCATTCCACCTTATCCAAAAAGTCCAAAGAGATTTTCAGTCCAACTCTTTAATAGCACCAACTGGGTTTTTTTCTCATGAATGGAATTTTACCCCCCACCCCCCAAATTCTCGTTGCAATTAATTTTCCCGCTTTCCTCTTGTTCCTCACTTCAAAGAGCAGCAGCTTTGCCCAGAAATTCCAAATGATGGCACTTCCAGGGATCCATGTCCCACCAAAAGCTCCCCCAACAACCAGGAGAGGGAAAGGGGGTCAGGCCAAGTTTAAATCCCACCATTAACCTGCAGGGATTTCACTTGGGAGAACAAATCCAAAAGGCTTTTTATTTTTTCCCCCCAAAGCATATTTGTCACAGTTGTGCTTTCATGGAATTTAAAAAAAGAACCCACAGAATGCTTTGGAAAATCAGTTTTTTATTTAACTAACAGTTAATTTAAACCAGCTCCAAGTGCAAAAAGCATCCTTAGTTGTCATGGATATAGGGGAATTTTTTAGAAGGAACTTTTGCTTTCAATTAAAGCATTTATTGCAGGAATGCAGCAGGAAAGGATTCCAGGGCTGTAGGAAGGCAAGTGATCTGTCACACAAAGCCTCGTTAATCTGGGACCCAATAAACGCCTGCAATAAAGGTTGATGTTTAGCCCATAAACCAGATTTTTATCAAGCAGATCAAAGCTAATTTAATCATCCGGGGCAACAGACTTAGGCCCAGTATTGCACTTTGGGCAGTATTTTGACTTTGAAAGCCGTGAAGGGAGTCACTGGTTTTTTTTTAAGGGTGGGTCATGAAGTGGAAAAAAAATATTCCTTTTTTAAAGAAGTTGAAAGTTTGGCTTTAACTGTCCTGAGCTCCTCTGATGCATTTCTGATTTTAAAAGGCATTTAAAGCAGTTAAGTGGCTCGACAAGGTTTTAATATGCACGCCTGGAACTTAAAATCCATTTTTTTCAGCCCTCACACACCCTTAATTCTGTATTTGTCTCCGAACACAGCACAGAAAACACTCCACAAACACACAAACTTTTTTTTGGAGGGGGGTTATCAACTAATTATCCCCCTCATTTCCCAACTCTCTCGGGCTAATTGGCCGTAAGGCCTCGGGATCTGGAGGGCTTAGAGGAATTCCTGAAGTTTTTCAGTGACAGGGAGCTCCAGGCGGGGCAGGGGCTGGTGTGAACAGGATGATTTCAGTTGGCTGCAGTCAAGAATCCCAGCAATGTTGTTTTGGGAAGGAAGCATTACCAAACTAGGTAGCAGAAGGTTCATTTGTTTTATTCAAAATGCTCATTTCCATCAACCGCGTGGAGCCTGACAAAGGAGGCACCTGTCAAAAAACTGCTCCTCACACAACAGTTAATTGAGCTCGGCCCCAAATGCCACGGGAGGGACAACTGGGAGAGAGGTGACCTGAGATAAACTCCTCCCAGGGACCAGCAAGGACCATTTCCTACTGCTAATTACCTCCAGCTAATTACCTGCCAGGAAAACCTCCATCCTGCAGCCCCCAAGGGCAAAGTTCTCCACCCTGGAGCCCCGGGACCATGGGATTTATCCTGGAACTGCAGGACAATGACAACATCTCCCTGGCACCCAAGTGCCCAAAGCCCAGCTCATCCTCCTGGGATCCAAGTGCCCAAAGCTCAAATCCCAGCTCATCATCTTGGGATCCAAGTGCCCAAATGCCAGCTCATCCCCCTGGGATCCAAGTGCCCAAAGCTCAAATCCCAGCTCATCTCCCTGGGATCCAAGTGCCCAAAGCCTGGCTCATCTCCCTCTGACCCAAGTGCCCAAAGCTCAAATCCTATCTCATCTTGGGATCCAAGTGCCCAAACCTCAAGTGCCCAAACCTCAAATGCCATCTCATCTCCCTGGGATCCAAGTGTCCAAAGCTCAGCTCATCTCCCTGGCACCCATGTGCTCAAATCCCAGCTCATCTCCCTGAGATTAAGTGCCCAAAGCCCAGTTCATCCTCCTGGGATCCAAGTGTCCAAAGCTCAGCTCATCTCCCTGGCACCCAGGTGCTCAAAGCCCGGCTCATCCTCCTGGGATTCAAGTGCCCAAATCCCAGCTCATCCCCCTGGGATCCAAGTGCCCAAAGCTCAAAGCCTGGCTCGTCTCCCTGGCACCCACATGCCCAAATCCCAGCTCATCTCCCTGGGATCCACATGCTCAAAGCCCAGCTCATCCTCCTGGGATCCAAGTGCTCAAATCCCAGCTCATCTCCCTGGGATCCAAGTGATCAAAGCTCAAAGCCCAGCTCATCTCCCTGGGAGCTGCAGCAAGTAAGGGCAGGATCAAAAGCACCTCTCTGCCAAGTGGTTGCTGGTTGGCAGAGAAGGTTCCAAAAACGCCTCACCCAGAAACTTAATTCCTTCCCCACATACCTTTCCCCTCACTCAGCAGGGCTCCACCATTCCATATATGTCCAGCAGTGAGGATTTCTGGACACGCACCATCCCCACCTCCAGCCCTGACACTCCTTCCCACCCCGGGCACCTCGGCCTTTCCCTTTCCCATTTTTCCTCCTTTTAAAGATGCTGAGCTGGGCTAAAAGCATTTTGATTCCCCCCCCATCCCCAAGTAGTTTTGTTGGGATTCAAGCCAGGAGGGAATATCCATCCACCACTTTTTTTTTTTTTCCTCTGGGGTAATGCAGAAGAAATAGGAATTGTTGGCACTGGAGCACAAAGGAAATTTCCTTTCAGAAATAACTGAACCTTTTATTCCCGTGCAAATAAAGAGGGGCTGCAGCTCCTATTCAAGCTGGCATTTCATCCCTGTATCCACAGAAACCCTCCCAAGGGCAGGAATGCCAGGAATTTTCAAGTCTGAACAAACTCCAGCTCTTTTTTTTTTTTTTGTGGCACTTGGCACATTTGAAGCTGAGCCAACCCTCGAAAAAGCAGAAGGAAAACGGGCACAAGATGGGATTTATTGGGGGGGGCAAGAGCAAAAAAAATGCCCCATTTGTGTTTTGGGATTCTGTGTTTGGGATTCTGCTCCTACCAAATATTTTTGCCACGGAGGATTTTCCAAGTTTTATCAAGGAATTGCTGATAAGGCCCTGGTTCAACTTTCTCTGGTGCTGGGAATATATTCCAGTTACAACCCCTCCTCCCCTTTTTTAATTGCTTCAAATAATTGGAGACAAAACACTTTAAACACTGAGAATGAGCTACTTCTTAAAAGCATAAATTCAAACACAAACTCAGCTTTTAAACTGAAATAAAACCTCCCTTCCCTTCAGGGGATTTTTTATGGGGGGGTGGTAACATGGACTATGGGATCTCCAAGCACAGCAAAAATCAGTTTATTCAGTGTTTTCATCCAAAAAACACATAAGAAAATTAATTATCCCTCTGCCATTGAATTAAGAAAATCAAAGGGGTTAACATCCAACTTTTAAGGGAGCTGGAAGGAAAAGAGAGGAATTGGAAACTTCCTTCCTGTCAGGGAATTTGGGGAATTAGGACTTTAATTCCTGGAAGTTTCAGGTGTCTGGGGAAAGGTTTCGGCAGGGAATTTTAGAATTAATTTTAGAATTAATATTCTGCTTCTACATGGACATTGCACAAATTCAACTCACACCCAAGCCACGTGAAATCCTCCTGGATTTAATCACCTGCTCGTGCCCCAACTACTTCTGGCCCTGCTGGGAATTATTTTATTGGGAGTACCCAGGAGTTTCCACAATCCATTAAAAAAACCCTCCTAAAATACAATTTAGGGAGTTATAGGCATGTACAGCTAATTAATGATATGTGATTTCTGTTGCAAAAAATAAAAATATCAGCCACTTCCAACGGAAGAAGCCAAAATTTGGTCATTCATTAATTAATTAACTAATTAACCAACATAAAAGTGTTCTTCAGCAGCCTTGAAAGGCCAAGATGAAGTTTCAACCTGCAGAAACTTCTAACGTTGCACCTCCCAAACAATTCCAGAGCTCCCAAGCCACGAGAAATTATTGCTCCAGAAATGATTCCAGAGAGTGGGATCATTTCTGGAGGGGGGGAGATGACAACCAGACATTCCTGCTTGGAGAGAAAAGGGTCTGGGAGTCCCAAAAAACCCCCAGGGAAATTCAAGTTGCCAAGTGCTTCCCTTAAAGCTGTGGCTGATTTAAATCCTCCTCCTGCCCTGCAGAACGAGACAGCACCAAAAATAAAAGTTGAATAATGAACCTTCTCACTCCACTCTTACTTGGAAGGGTGTGTTGTCAGGAATATCCAAAATAGAACAGCAATTCCACGATAAATCGGCAATTTTCTATCCCTTCCTTTAAGTTTTGTACCTAAGAATCCTCCAGTTAAAATCACATTATTAAATAAAGAATTAGAAACCCAAACTGTGACAGCAGGGCCTGTTCTCACCCTCACACAGAACTATTTGAACCACAGTTTTTAACTCCAAAAAAATCCCCCCAGAACAACCCAAAAACTCAAGTTGGAAGTGGCAGAACCTTCCAAAGGATTCACTGCAAACCTCAAGATCTACTGCGATCCCATCAAGGGAATAACAGGCAAATAATAGAAATAAAAAATAAATAAATAAAATAATAATAATAATTCTTCCCAGTAAAAAACGGGTTAAAAACGGATACAAAATACTGATTAAATCATCTTGAAAAACTGCTCCCAAGAGATCGAGTACCTCCAACTCCATCCCCCAGTGTTGCAACGGCCAGGGATCTTCCATTAGCACTTGGCAGTTAATCAGTGGTATTTTTAAGTTAATTAGATCTAACCCCAAATAACAAAAAGTCATTCAGACATATATTCTGATTCAGGACGAGGACTTGTAGGAATTAAATTACCAAGAGCTGAAGATAACATTGTTAAAACATGATGTTATCTGCTGCTGGGATTTTGCCCTGGGATAATGGCCATGGAGACAATTCCTCATCCAGAGCCTCCCCCACCAACTCTGAATCCAAATATATTGGATTTTTCCAATATTTTCCTCCTCGCTTTCAGACGTCAAGACAAACGAGCCACTCAAAAACTTCTGATTGAACCAAAACTTTTCTCTTTGAGTTCCAAAAAGCTGCTGGCAAAATGTTCCTTCCACTGGTTTTGCCTTTTGAAGGGGCTGGGAATATTCCATGACAAAAGGTGTGACAAATCCAGCGCCACCTTTAATAAAGATACAAATTTTCCAAAATAACTTGGGGATTTTTAATCATTCCACAGCTCCAGCCGGCTCAGCCATGAGGATGAAAAGCTCCAGCCCAGACACACTCTGGAATTCTGCAAGTCTCACTTGGCAGAAGATGAAGAAGAAGAAGAAGAAGGGGAAAAAAATGAGTTTAGAGCTGATAGTGGTTGTGGGCTGAGACCGCCTTTTCCCAGCAATGGTGTCGCAAGAATTTGGAATCGTTTCCTCAAGAGCACGAGGAAAAAAAAAAGCCAACCCACCGCCTCTCCTAAAACTCCTTTTTTTTTTTAATAAACCAGAGATGAACATTTTCCTTTCTGCTGCAACAACCGCTGTGACATCCAGCAGAAACCGCCGCCTCCAAAATTCAGCATTAACGAGCCATCCGCACAGAATGACTCAATAAGAAAGGGAATCAATTCTGGCAAGTTCCTCCAGGGGTGTTTGGGGTTTTTTTCCCCAGTGGATAATGTGGATCCCACACCTCCCTTAATGATTCCGGGGGTCACTCACCCCTCAAAGCCTCCCCCAAAATGCTTGTCCACGCTCTTGTCCAGCTCCCAGGCAGCAAATTTCGGGATGTATCCTCACCCCCCTGAAGGGGAACTCAATCCTGTGACCCAAATTATCCGGATTTCGGGGTTTCTGTCTCAACACGTCAAATCCTCTGAGCCTGGGAGGCACCGGAGCCGCTTTGTGGCGCAGCCACCGAAGGGACAAGGGGAAGAACGAGGAGAACCTTCAGCACTTCTTCTATCAGAGGTTTTAGAAAGGCAGGTTCCCTCCGCATCCCGGAGGCTCAACTATTTATCCGAGTTCCGTCGCAACACAAACACATCCCTGATAGTTTCGCCGTGATCTGAGCGGTGTTTTGTACCCACCTTTAACTCTTTCCTAACCGGGAGCATCTACCAGGCTGCCTCGCCAATTATTCCCTTCTGGAATCAAAGGAGGTTTGGGGGTTTACGGTGAATCCTTTGGAAGGAGGTACTGCCCCTTCCAGCCTTTTTTGGCTGAGAAATTAAGATTTAACCTTTCCCTAAAAGGCTTTACTTAAAACCTTTCCAGCTCTCTAAAACGCCATGGAAAAAAAAAGAAATGTTGTATTTTGTAAAACACTAAGGAGGCCACAGGGAGCTGAAATATAGAATTTCCTATCCGCACATAAACATTTTTTTATCTTTTTTTTTTCCTCTCCTCCACTCTTCCCGGGAGCTTCCCGGAGGAACTCCTTCCATGGCGGGCAGGTGGGAACACATTCCCTGCAATGCTGACACATCCCTCCGGGGCAGCTCGTCCACACCCTCACTCAGAATCACCTTAAAGCACAGCCGCGATTAAAAAAAAATAATAAAATAAAATAACATGAAATAACATGAACGAAGATCCAACCCCGCCGCCGCTGGGTGCGGGAGCGCGGGGGTCTCCGCTCGCTGTCCCGCCGATCCCCCCCCAAGAAGAGCCGGGATAAGGCAGCAAAGGAGGAGGCAGCGCTCACCGGAGGTGTCCCACAGGCTGAGCTCGATGCGCTGCGTGTCGATCTCGAAGCTCGCCGTGTAGTTCTCGAACACGGTGGGGACGTAGCTCTGCCGGGGGGAGACACACGGTCACCGTCCCGCTCCCGATCCCGCTCCCAACCCCATCCCCAGCCCCGNTCCTTGGCGAAGACGTGGAGCAGCGCGGTCTTGCCGCACTGGCTGTCCCCCACCACCACGATCTTGCACTTCACGTTCTGGTTGGGATCCATCGCCGCCTTGCTCGATAACTTCTGGCTCGCTNCATTTATAGCCTCGCGCCCGCCAATCAGCGCCTGCCGCCCGGCGCGGGCCACGCCCCCTGTGCCGCGCGCTGCCGGAGCTCAGCGCCCCCTACGGGAGAGGGGGGCTCGGGCAGCGGGGGCGGCTCGGGGCCCTCAGGGGAGACCGAGGAATTAAATCACAGAATCACACAATTGACAAGGGTGGAAAAGGCTTTTGAGATCATCCAACCTATTACCTGTCGCCATTCCGTCCTCTAAATCATATCACTCAGTGCCTCATCGAGCCTAATCTTAAACATGATCTCCAAGGTCTTTTCACAGAATCACAGAATATTATGAGTTGGAAGGGACCCACAAGGATCCTCTAGTCCAACTCACCACCTAACACCCGTACAGAGACCGAGAGCGCATCCCAGAGCGTAACACCAACCTAGATCCCTCACAGTCTAGCAGGCCACTCCGAGCCGGAAGGGGCCCAGGGTCATCCAGCCCTACACCCCCCAGCTAGACCATGTCACTAAGCTCCTCGTCCAGTCTTCTCTTAAACACCTCCAGGGATGGCAACTCCACCACCTCCCTGGGCAGCCCATTCCAATATGCAATCACTTTTCCGACGTTCTCAATCCTGTGTGATTCTGTGACCTCCGGGGATGGTGATTCCACCCCCTCCCTGGGCAGACCGTTCCTATGGCGGATCACTCTTTCAGTGAAAAAGTTCTTCCTAATACCCAGCCTAAACTTGCCCTGACAGAAGGGTGGTTTTGTGGTGTTTCTTTTTAAATGGTAGGGTAGGAAAAGCGGCGTGAAAGGGAACAGGCAATGTGTGGGGGCTGTGCGGCTTCCAGAGGGGCGCAGAGGTGGTCCAGGGTCCCTCGGGGGGGGACGGTCTGGGATCACAGTGTCACACGGTATCACAGTGTTGATAAGGTTGGAAAAGACCTTGAAGATCATCAAGTCCAACCTATAATCCAACTAAAACCTAACAGCTGTAACATTTATAACATGACCCTCAGCGTGAGATGAGAAGGGGCGAGGAGGAATGAGAAGTGAGAAGGAATGAGGAGAGATGAGGAGAAACGAGGAGAACTTGAGGAGGGATGAGGAGTCATGGGGACACATAAGGGGGGATGAGGAGAGATGAGAGATGAGGAGGGTTGAAAAAGGGTGAGAAGGACTGAAAAAGGATGAGGAGGGCTGGAAAGGACTGAGGAGGCTGGAAAGAGCCTCCCCATCTTCAGGACTGGCTCAAAGGGTGGTGCTCGTGGTGGTGCGAAAAGGGGATTTTCCCTCAAAACGTCATCACAACGAGCGTGTCGGGATCTCACAAAAACACAGAATCATGGAATATCCTGAGTGGGAAGGGATTCACAAGGATCATTGAGCCAATCCCAGATCCTGCACAGACACCCCGACAATCCCACCCTGTCCCCAGAGGATCATCCCAACCCTCCTGGAGCTCTGGCAGCCTTGGGAAGGGCCCATTCCCTGGGGAGCCTGGGCACTGCCCAACCACCCTCTGGGAGAAGAACCTTTCCCTAATTCCCAACCCAAATCTCCCCTGGCACAGCTCCAGCCCTTCCCTAAGCTCACCAGAGAGCAGAGGTCGGTGCTGCCCACCATTAACATCGTAAATTTTTGCTTCCCAGACACGACCCCAAGCAAAACTGGCTGAGAACGGATGTTGAGCTAAGGACTGAACACTGCTGTGACTGAAGCAATTCTGTGACAGAGCGGTGACATCGTTCCTGGAGCGACAGCCCCGAACAAGGGATGGTTTGTGAGCGGCTTGTAACTCTCCTCTCCGTCGAGTGCTCCTCTCCTCTTCCATATGGCTCTGCATGGCAGACAGACGCCCTCGGAAAGGGGCTGCCAGCAGGCAGGAATGCTGGAACACAGCCCACCTTCCCTCCTTGCTTAGACCTCGCTTTGCTCAGGCCAGGCTTTGGGTGGCGCAGCCAGAGACAAGGGTGTCCTTTCTGAATGGGAGGTCTTGGCCTTATCTTGTGAGTCATCCAGGTCATGAACTATCTCTGTGTCAATTCTGCGCTGAAACGTGAGCAATTAATCAAGTTTTACAACAACATCCTGCAAAAAGGAAGCGCTGCCGCCCCGTGCGTGTTTGACCATGGGGAGAGATGCTGCACTGATTCACACAGGAGAATCCCAAAAATGACATTTCAGAATTCAGTGCTGATACTCTTGATTTTATTCCAGTGTGTCACATCTTTATCTGGTCAAATTACTCACCCCTAATGAATTTTTCAAAGGGTTTGTTTCTGTTTGGGAATCATAAGCAAAACACTAAAATTTGCAGCCTGTGCCATTTTTGTAAGGCCTCGGAGCAGACAGCTTGCCTTGTTTTTTTTGTTTTTACATTAAAAGGCAGTCTCAGCTCTTTTGCAGTCTCCATCCATCCCTGCTGTCCACCAGCTCTTTGAATATGTGGTGGAATGAGAGGAACAAGTTGGGTTTCTCCCTCTTGTTCAACTGAATATTTGAACAGGAGATAAACCTGGGCAAATACACTTGTGTAAACACCCTCAGGTCTTCTCCAGAAGGAGAAAATCCCACTTTTTTCTGCCTTTTCCTCTGCAGTGAAACACGTGGCAGTCTCATGGGCAGAGGCAGGTTGGATAGAGCTCTGGAGGTTCAGCTCTGGCTCTGTGTGAGTCCGACATGCCAATATCTGTGGAACACAAGGAGAGAGGAAGACGGGGTTGAAAGAGCTCTTTGTTCACCCTGAGGGGGAGCTGGGTGTGAACATCTGCTCCAGACCAGTTCCTTGGGCACCTCCGTGCAGATGGACGCAAGATGCACCAAACCCGGTGCCGATGCTGCTCGTTCCTCGGTAGTTCGGCTTGGCCAAGCCTTGGATGAGAAATTGGTGCTCCAGGCACCACACACCAGGACTGGGAGAAGACATCTCCCTCCCACACACATGGAAAATCTGCCTGCATCCAACTATGTGAGGAATGTGGAAACTTGAACTAACTACTCACCATGAGCAGAGAGTTTCCATCAACACACTTCCCAGCGATACCGTGTTTACATCATCGGTTTGCTCCTCTCTGGAGGCTTCCAGCACCCCCCAGCCAAACCCCCGAGGATTTCAGGGTGCCCTGCAGTGCTTTGGGTACCAGTGACAACCAAGAAGTCAATTCCTGCCTTCTCAGAAACCGCCGGCTCGTTGTCATTCCTCGGGGAAGCTGCTCCAGATATGTTAATCCCCATAAAACTATTATTCATGTCAGACTCTTAAGTTTAATGCCTTTTCCCATATCTTGATAACGAGGGGGATAACGCAGTGGAGGTTGGCATTTCCATTGGTATTTTTCACACGCAGTCTGGATGTTGATTTATAAGGCAGAGTTTCATGCTTTGCTTGGTTCGAATTCCCCGTTTTTTCTCCGGATCTGATTCTAGACTTTCACAGCTTCTCCTCTTTCCATCCAAGAACACATTATGTGTATATTAATAACACATATACAATCCAGTGCTGGCGTGGTAATGACTCCCAATTTGATATAAGATTTCATGGGAATATCAAAATACATTTTTCTCCTCTCACAGGTAATCTGCCTGAACACTTTCTATAACGATAATAAACCAGCTGAGAACAAGTGCTTTTAGTTTCAGAAGAACTGCTCCGTGATTTAAATCGAAAATTGCCCTCCGAATCTCTCTCTCCCTTGCAATGCCAACTCCTGAAACATCCACGGAAATTACTGAACATACATAAAACATGGGCCATGCACAGCCCCTCCTCCTTTCTGTGTGCAGCTGAATAAGAGGTACATTAAAAGAACATTATCAAGGCTTAAGGTCAAACATTTGTGGATTAGGAAATGCGCGTTTCCTGTGTGTCGGAAGCGTGGGCTCCCTCGTGAGTGCGTGGGGATAGTCATTAATTTCAGGATCACGTCTTATTTTTTCCCCAGATCTCATTCAGCCCACGGAGCAGGGATATTGTCACCTTAACGAGCAGCTATTCAGAAACATCTGCACCTCTCCCAGGCCTCTTGTAATCCCTGCCTCATTTAGGGCCGCTATTCACAACCTACTCCTGAACACGGAGCCATTTGTTATCTCTTCTGCCGGGTTTATCGATGTCAGAGTCGAGTTTTTAACAGATGAAAAGAGATTATTTTTGCCGCTGCCTTATGAGATGATGATGTGAACAGGCCTGTTTGACAGGAGAGAAGTGCTGAGGTCACAAGTACCCGTTAATTCTGCTCCGTTCCCAATCCTTAACGTTATGCAGATGTTGGAAACGGAGCTCCTGCTACTTTCCTGTGCAGCCGTGAGGGGTTAGGACTTTAAATCAGCGACCACATTGCCTGCGTAGGGAATTCTCACTTAGGGAAAAACAGGATTTAAGCAGCTCGACTGCCACGTGTGGTTCGGATCCTGCCAAGGGACCTGAGCTTTGCCTGCCAAAACCAAACCCCAATCTTCTTCTGTTCCACGAGGGTTTCAAATTGATGATGGCAGGGTGAGAATGAGCATCTCCCCATCCGTGATGTCGGTGTAATAACATGCAGGAACAACGGCATGAAAATCGATGCTAATTAGCTGTGAACTGAAAACAAAATGAAGCTTGACACTCTTATAATCCGTATTTTGGCATTTAGAAATCCATCTGTAGCTACACTACCGAGAAAGGAGTGAATAAATTCATAAAATTAGTTCAAGACAAGTGACTCTCCTTCACCTGACTGACAGGTCTTTGGGTGCTGCGACTCGGATGTGAAATAAAGCTCAGTTATTCCATGTTTCAAAAGCTTGGGGCAAAGCTTTGACAAAGTTATAAACACCTGAATATACTTTTGAAAGCCTTTCATAATTAAGGCAGGATGTTAAGAGAAAGGACAAGGTGTTTTAAAATAGTGACTGTGGTGTAATTACTCACATCCAAGGGGGAATCCCATCTCTCATGCCGACCCCTGTGAGGTGCCAGCAGCTCCTGGGCCGTATCCACAGGGCTGTTCCAGGGCATTTATCCACATGGCATCAGTGGAATGGCAGGTGTGATGTTCTCTCCCCTTTACTGAAGGGAAATACTGTGGATAAATGGCTTTTCCAGGAGCGCATGAGGAGAGCATGCCAGTGCCAGTGGAGTGAGGTGATCACCCTTTCCCATGTTTGCTCTCTTCCCAACACTCCAGCCAGCTGAGGAGGCTCTGAAAAAGCCAGGAAAATGGTGTGGATTATTCACACATGTATCTGAATTCTGCCTCTGGAAAGAACGTTTTAAGAACAAGAAAATGAGGCTTTGAGGAGCCAGAGGAAGGTTAGCTGAGGCCACTTCTTAAAATCATGGAATCATAGGATGGTTTGGGCTGGAAAGAGCTTAAAGTTCATCTTGTTCCAGGGACACCTTCCACTATCCCAGGCTGCTCCAACCTGGCCTTGGACTCTTCAAGGGATGGGACAAGGAGATTCTTTCAAGAGCTGAGGTTCAGACACACCTGTTGTGCCTTAGGGCTGCTTGACCTTCTCCTCCCACCAGCTGGGAATTGCCTCAAATCCAAACCTTCCTGAAGCAGAACTTATTCCAGTTGGGTAAATACATCTGCTGCAGGAGAACTCCTGGATAAACCCAGTGAAAATATCCCGTGCCAATCCGGCATCGGCAGCTGTTCCATTCCGGGGGATTTGTTGGTGCTCACAAACCACAAACTGTTCTGGGATCCACAGAATCACCTGCAGCTCAAGGACGTTTCCTGCTGTGGGATGGTGGAGCAGGGAACAGCCTTCAGTGAGCAGGAAAACATGGGAGAAGCCAAAAAACCAGCATTCCAAGCCCCCAGCCATAACTTGGGCATTTTGTCTGAATTCCTGATGCTGTTGTGCATTCCTTGCTCGTACAAAACCAGCACAAACATCTCAGGAAGTTCTGGTATCCACAGGGATCAAAGCCTCCGAGTCCTGAATCTGGATGATAATATGGGGTTGAATTTCAACAACAAGGAAGAACTGCTTGGGATCGATTTTTTTCAAAGCCCATTGGAATTTGAAGGAACATCCAGAGTTGTCCTACATTGATCTGGGTGTGAACTCTGATCTGAACTGGGTTGATCTGAAGATCCATTGTAATTTGTGGAGAAAATCCCATTGAATTTATCGCGCTTTGGCTCAGAGTGAAATGATTTCTAGACGTTGTCGGAGAATATCCTGCAGACAAAAAAGATTTCCTTTTCAGTTCCTGGAGGTTAATTATGGAAATTCCTTATAGAGGATCAGCAGTGCCCGTTGCTGGGGAGACAGTCAAAGTATTTTGTAGGAAATTCTAGCCCAGAGCTGCATAAAAATTTTCTGACTGGCTGGTTTTCCATCAGAAATATTGACGTGCTGAAGGCAACTTGTTTTGCAGAACTTCTTGGGTTTCAGTGGAATTTGGTATTGGAAACTCACTGATGTGAAATTGTCTGCTGAGGTTGCATAGTTCTGATTTAATCTTTTTTCTTTTTTTTTTTTTTAATGAGATAAAAATTTCCAAGGTTTGATTATTATGGAGTTTCTGGAAATGTATAGGAAATGAGTAAGCTTGGAACCTTCAGTCAAAAGATGGATTTCATTTCACAACAAATTTTGAAATCCTTTAACTTTGATTTCGTTTTGGGCTGGAAAAAAAAAAACAAAACCCAAGTAAAATTGTGCAACCCCCCAATTCTCACCCAGCTGACCAACCCCGGTGGGTGCTGGGGGCCAAGGGCAGATACTGGGAACGGTTTCTAGGATTAGGAAGCAGTGGATTAGGTCAGCCCTGCATGTCCTTACCCATTCCCTGAACGCTGCACTTCCCAGGGCTTCCCTGAGGGCAAAGCAGCTTTCAAGTATTGCTGAAGAGCAGCAAACTCTGCGATAACAACTGGATTTTTTTAAAATTTTTTTTTGGCTGCAGTACCACCGAGGTGCTTTCATTGTTCCAAGCAAGTCGGGAGTGTTTCTCCTCGCTCTGCTGCCGGCTGGAATTGTGTTCCCCACCCCTTCATACCACCCCAAGCCTCAAATATTCGGTGAACCAAAGCTTTTCTGGCTGCACACACATACTTGTAATTCCTGCCCGTGTGAATGAGTAACAGCAGCACAGACCCTTGGAAGCATAGCAAACATTTTTTAGGAGCCATTTGAAACTCTTAACGCGGCTCAGTGTTGGTTTTTTATTGTTATTTTCTGTCCCCTCAGGCGTGGCCTTTCCCACGTCAAGTCACAGGGACGAGTTCTGAGCTGAATTTCACCGCTTGTGAGTCTGGTGGGTTTTAGCTTTGAGGGGCACTAGTGCCAGGCTGTGATTAATCTGGCTCCAATCTGTGGAAAAAAACCTCAGGAATTTCAGAAGGGGGGGAAAAACAGGATGGTCATGGGTATCCACTGGATAAACCACCCACTGACTTGCTCCAAGTAGGGATTGTATGTGCAGAGCCTGGAGCTTGTGTAAAGCAAATAAAAGAGAGGAGAAACCCTCTGAGGGAAGGGGTTTTGCAGCGCCACGCTGGGATTTGGGAAGTGCAAAAGCATCCACGGGATTGGGCAGTTAAATCTCTGGTAAAAAACCAGCATAGCAAATGTTCAACCCTCTTAAACTTCCTCTGCAACAGCAAAAGCTGCTCCAGCAAGTCCTTGCCCCCAAATTTCTAATTAACTGGAATTGTCGAGGCAGCTCCTGCTGTGGGCACCGAGGGATTGCTGCTTCAGGAGGAGCTGCTCTGCAGGGCTCCGGGAGTGAGGCTGCCACACAAAAATGAGATTTAAACCAGGCCCCCGGGTCAAACAGGACATTTCTGGGTCATGGTGGCCCTGGCCTCGATTCTCACTCATGTGCCTGCAGCCAGGAAGAGAAAATGCCGAGTTTTGCTCTTTGCTTCCACTTGCTGTGATGGTGTGTGGAGGGATGTAAGTTTTCCAGGAGCTGGAGCTCTGAAAACACCGGGATTCATCCATGGAAATCCATCTGGGATGATGGATGGTGGTGATCAACGAGCTGGTGGGTCCCACAGCTGCCACTGCCATCCCACCCCGCAGTGAGAGCGTCTCCCACCTCAACAGGTCCTAAACCAGATTATCCTGGAGAAGTGTGAACATCTCTGGGTCACACATGCCTTGACTCCCTTCTGAGCCAGCCAAATGTGAGGCTAATTAGGGAAGTGTTGGTTGCAGCAGGTTTCACACACTTTCCACCCTGAGATTTCCATAGGCAGGGAAAGTTTGTCGCTCTCATTAAATGACTCAGAAAGCACTAACTGGTCTTCCAACACGTTTGGGCTTTGGTTTTGTCATTAGGTGTTTTCAAATGGATGATTCAAAGTTTTAAATATCTTCTTCCTACACTGCTGTTGAATAAATGCAACAAGTTTTTGGACAAGTTGCAGAACACGAGAGCTTTGGAGCGGCTTCACTTTATTCCCAGCTCGTTGGGATGTGTATTGGAAAGGGAGGGTTGGAGGGATCCTGCAGGATGTTGCTGCTCCATCCCTTCGCCTCCAAACCCCACAAAGCACCAAGTGGGCAAGACAAGACATCCAGAGATTTCTGAGCTTTCAGGAACAGCGTGGAAACCCCAGCAGGAACGAGCGTAAATCACTCCAAAACTCTCATTGCCTATATTGGATAGGCAATTAAAAATTAATTACTCACCTTCACTATTTCATCTCAGAGGCAAGACAGAACCAAATGGTGTCCTCAGATAAAACCATGACATCAGCTCACACGGGCCTGGAGCTGAGCTTTCCCTTTTGCATATTCCACGCTCAGCACTTCCAGGTGAGCGGCCACACATGCTTGGCCGGGTACCCGCGCACAGGTTGGATTTCAGCTGGGACATGTATTTGCAAAGTCAAAGGAAAGCCTCGTGGGTTTTTTTTTCACCATAAAAGGTAGGCAACAAGAATTCCAGAGCTGAATTGACATGTCCTTGCTGCTCCTCAACGTGGGAAAAGAATGCCGCGTCCTCCCACGTCTCTGCTTCCCATCCCAGGTCTTCTTCCCTCCTCCCGACTTGTCCACGCAAGTCAAACCTTTCCTGCCATGAGCCAACAATTAATTATAAGTATATAATAACCTCTCATAAAGAAAGATACATGCAGGAGCCAGCTCTGGGTCTCTCAATGCTTCCGTGGCTTTTTCCTGGCTGTATTTTCCAAATTAATTGGAGTATTCCGTAGTTTTCACAGACATCTGGCACAGAGATCTCTTCTGACCTCCTGCCCAATAAATAACGATGGGGAGAGATGATTTTCCAACAGACAAGTGCGTTCCTGGCGCGCTGTGGTGGTTTGAGCAGGAATTCCTGATGGGAATGGGATGCCTGTGAGCGGTCAGCAACGCTGCTCGGGTGCACAGCACTGCTCCACAATTTCATCCCTGGGCAGATCGATGGGGAATGGATGGTAAATCTTATGAAAAAAAAAAAGGGAATTGAGCTCTGGAAGCAGGGAATGAGAAGGATGCCTTGGAACAATTTTCTCCTGTGGAAATGAGGATGACAGAGAGAGCGACGCACCCACAACAACCAACAGCTAATTTTAGACACTGAAATACAGAAATTCTCAGCTTTCTGGAATCTTCTGGTCCAAGCAGAAAAGAGACACTCTGTTCCTGGTTCTCCTGCCAGTTTTCCAGCGGGATGTGGGGCAAGCCAGTTCATGTCTCTGTGCCTTTTCCCTTATCTGAGCCTCCCAGTAACTCCCAGGTTTGCAAGGGCACCGGGAGGGCAAACCCATTGCCACCACCACTAAAGAGCTCTGGGGCCTCCTGGGAGCCTGGGATTTGGCTGGAAAACACGGTGGGTGCCTCTATTCCTTCCCTGATGGATCCTTGGGTGCTGCTGGCAGGAGATGGTGATGCCCAGATTTGTTCTCCCACTGCCTGGCAGGCTCCGTGTTTGTCCCCAGGGTAAGGAGGTGCCAATCCCAAGTGAGCTGCTCCTGGCACCAGATGCTTTCAGCAGGGAGAATCCAGGGAACAAAGCAAAGGGAGGGTTGTGGTGCAAACCAGGAAAACCAGGAGCACTCTGGGCTGCTTTTACAAAAGCAATGGCAGTTGGGAAAGGGTGAGATCCACACCCTCCATAGGGTCGTGCCAGTGAGCACAGCCCGTCCCCTGGGCATGGGAGAGGGTAGTGATGGCATTCTCTGCCCTGGCATCCTTTCCCCAGTGCCAGCTTAACCACACCTGGAGCTTGTGGGTGCTCCGGACAAGTCAGTTCACATCCCTGGCGGCTCCAAAGCCGCCGTGAATCAAGCCCAGAAAATTCCACGTTTCCTCGATGGAGGATTTACACGTTGTGTTCATTTTAGGGACATCAATTCCCAGTCTCCATGGAGAGAGAGAGAGAGTGGCAACTCCCCAGCCAACACCAGGGATGTCCCCAAAGGTGGCAGTGCCACCAGCACAGCTGAGTCAGGAGCACCAAAGGGCAGCACCAGGTTACTCCCTGTGCCAGGGCAGCACAGCACCAGCTCCTGATGGAGAGGCCTCTTGGCATCAAATGAAACTGTAATTACAGGAAAAGCAGGAGGATTTTTCTCCTGCTAAATCCTACCTGTGCCCGTGCCCGAGCTGAGGGGGCTGCACAGGGTGATAACAACCCTCAGGACCCAGCTGGAACTGGGGGTGTTTGACCTTAGAGGGGCTGGCAGTGGAAAAATCAGCTTTGCTTATTGTGAAACTCCATTCAAAGTGTCCACAAAGCACGAGGTTGCTTCATCTCTGGGGTTAAGGCCAGGCTGCTGGGAGCCATCCTGTACTTCCTCAGCTCCAGTGCCTTCTCCAGGAGCTGCTGGTGGAACTGGGTTATCCGTTGGCTCCTCTGGATCCCTTCTCAGGAGAAGCTCCATGGCTGTTTTCAGCCATGCCAAAAATGGAGGAGCATCTCCTGGGGACCACTGTGCTCCAGAGACCTTTTGAACTCCCTCATCCCTTCATCTTACTCAGCCTTGCAAAACCATCAGGGATTTTCAAGGGGGGGTGAGAGGGGTGATTAATAGGGATGAGGAAAGCAAGTTGGGCGACTCTCATCATCTCACACCGGTGGGTATGATACAATCCAAGCATTTCATGGGGAAGATGGGGATTCACAGGATCCCAGCGAGGAGCAGCTGAGCCACACAACACCCCCCATGCTGCTCACAGGGTGTGCAAACCCAAGGATTTGGAAATGAGCTGTGGATGAAGGAATTTTTTCCCTAGGAAACCCCAAGCTTTGTCAGCATTGAGATGCTGTGATGAGCAGTGGGCAGAGGGACAATCCCCCTGTCCCTGTGCCAGTGGGACTCCAGACCTGGAGGACAAAGCTTCTATTTATTTAAGAGCCTCTCCCCCAAGTTCAACATAAGCAAGGCAAGTGGCCTGGGCAACAAGCCAGGGGGCTGGCTGGGGGATCCCTATTGCTCCTCTTCCTTCCTTTCCAGCAGGTGGGAATCTCCCTCCCAGCCCTCAAGCCCTTGCCATCAGCACATTCCCAGCAGCGCTCCCCGTGGGCACCTTGTGAGCTTTGCACTGAGTCACCCTTCAGCAAACAAGAGAGATAAGAAAATGGATGGCACTGGGCCAACCTGCACAGATGCCGGGTTATTTTGAACTCCAGAAATGATTTATGTGCTGGAGGAGGGATCCTGGCATTTCCTCCTCCCTAAGTCCTTTTAAAGTCCCCGATTTTTCCCCTCTTTCTCAACGTTTTCCTGTGGTAATCCCCTGTTGTGCCAATACGTTCACTGTGGGTGCCCCAAAAACAAGGAAGGGCCAAAGCAAATATTTTGTTGAGAGCTAAAGAGAGCCAAAGCTCCAGGGGGGCAAGAAGAGGTTTTGTTTTATTGGAAAAGCAAACACCGTCTTCATGAGTGAAATGCTCTTTTCCCTCCTGGAACCGCCTTATTGAAAATGAGGCCAGTGTGGTTTTCATTTGCAACACTAATTTGATGAACTCCAGCGGGTTAATGATATTGCTGTGTTTAATTAAAGCATTCATTAGTCTTGCTCAGTCCCTCCTCTCCAGGATGGGCCCAGTGCTTTGGAAGCAGTGCTGATACCCAGCTCTGGAGTCTGGAGATTTGGGTTGGAAGGGACCTTAAAGTCCATCCAGTGCCACCCCCTGCCATGGGCAGGGACACCTCCCACTGTCCCAGGCTGCTCCAACCTGCCCTTGGACACTGCCAGGGATCCAGGGGCAGCCACAGCTTCTCTGCCCAATCTGGGCCAGGAATTTCTGCCCAATCTCCCATCTCTCCCTGCCCTCTGGCACTGGGAAGCCATTCCCTGCTGTCTTCCCACTCCAAACCCTTGTCCAAAGTCCCTCCCCAGCTCTTGCCAAGTGTGGCACAGGATGGCTTTATGGGTTTTACCACCCCATGCGCTTCTTTTGGTATCCACAGCTGATCTTGGAGTGCCACCAAACCTTGATGGCCACTGGGGCTGTGAAACTGGTGCTGCTCAGCCCCTGAGAACTGAGACAGATAATGACCACAACCAAGAATGGGGATACAGCCCCAAATCCCTGTTTCAGCCTCAAATCCCTGTTTTAGCCCCAAATCCCTGTTTTAGCCCCAAATCCCAGTTTCAGCCCCAAATCCCTGTTTCAGCCCCAAATCCCTATTTCAGCCCCAAATCCCAGTTTCAGCCCCAAATCCCTATTTCAGCCCCAAATTCCTGTTTCAGCCCCAAATCCCTGTTTCAGCTCCAGCCTTTGCCAGGTTGGTGTCTGTCCCAGCCCAAGTCCGAAGGAAGGACCTGGTTGTCCACAATGTTTTCTCAGTGCCATACAACTTGGACTGGGAAAAAACCCCAGAACTTTCACATTCAGTGTTCGTGGTGCCAGGGAAACACATCTGCAACTTCTCCTCTCTTCCCAAAACTTCCTGCCAGCAAGGAGGAGCCTGAGAGCTTTGGAAATGACATCAAGTGTCACTTTTGGCAAGCCCTGAGCAGCTGTCCCAGCCATGGACCTGATTTCTCCCCTTTTAAAATAACCCAAATGCAGCGATTCCGGTTGGTTTTCACAGAAAGCGTTTCCTGCAGGAAGATTCCGAGTGTGACGTAGCACAAACCATGAGTCAGTGCCAGGGTTAGCTGGCACGTTGTGTGTGTTCCCAGCTCTGTTTACCCTGCACACCTCGTTCCTGAGCTGCCTGTCACCTCTGTGACAGCCTCGGTGATGACTTTGTCCTAAATGACTTCCAGTCCCTGGTGCCGGTGCTCCTGAACTGGAAAGGGAAGCAGCACTGGGAATGCTGACTCATGGAAAGTCAAAAGTCACCAGTAAATGTCCCTCTGTAACATGGGAATTAAAGTTCTGACTCTGTTCTACATCCTAAAAACCCTCTGTTCACTGCTTGGGCTCAGCTTGGCTCTCCACCAAAGGTTGGACATGATAACCTTGGGGTCTTTTCCAACCTTCATGATCCTGTGGGCAGGAATATTGTGCCATTCCCGAGCTCTTACAGACAGAGGCTGTTCTGGCTCGTGGGGATTAGTTTTCCTACTCAATCCTTCTCAAAGCCTTTACCAACAGTAGTTTCTCTGCTTGGAAAATACGCATTCTGTCTTTTCTCCTTTGAATCCTCTCTGTTAATTAAAGTAGGAAAAGAACAATATAATCTGCTATAAATCAGCGTGGTGTCCCTCCAGGCTCCCCATCTCATGTCACATGAGATGCTCCAATGCCAATCTCCAGTGGGATGCCTGCCAGGAAACCTTGGAGGGCGAGGAGCCTTCGTGGGTATCCACGGGCACAAAGATCATTCCTCAGGGACGTTCTACAAGAGCAGTGCTTTAATTCTCATCCTCAACTTTTCCCTTCCTGCCATTAAGCTAATAACAACATTGTTATGTTGAGAGCATCTTCGTTTTTGTAGGCACAACACACCAGGCATTTAAACTGGGGGGGAGATGATAATCTGTATTTTAGTCAGGGAAGAAGCATCTTGTGTGTGACAAACCCCAGGTAAGATCAGGACAGGTGACATAGAAAAGGGGTGAGTTGTTAATGACATACAATCTTTTTTTAGGAATCAAAACATTTCTGCAGGGGGCTCCACCCAAACCACTTCATAGCTGTTAACATCTCTTGGATAACTCAGATTGATAAGAGAGGACAAGGGGGAATGGCTTCAAACTGAAAGAAAGGAGGTTTGTATTGGATAGTAAGACAAGATTCTTTACTATAAAGGTGGTGAGGCCCTGGCACAGGTTGGGCAGAGAAATTGTGGCTGCCCCATCCCTGGAAGTGCCCAAGGCCAGGTTGGATGGGGCTTAGAACAACCAGATATATGGGAAGGTAGAACTGGATGGGCTTTAAGGTCCCTTCCAACCCAAACCAGTCCATGATTCTCTGATTTACACACCCCCTCCTCATGAATGTGCCTTCATTTGTCTCCCCAGTCCTGGGCACCATCTCACCCATCCATGGTGCCATCCTGACTTGGCTCCATGGCTCCCATGCGGATTTTCCCTTCCAGCCCCTTCGCCTGCACATGGAAGAAGGTTTCCCTTGTCACAGCCCGAGTCTGCTTTACACATTCCCTCATTTAGAGCACACACAGCCTTGTAATTAAATTCGGGAATATTTTAAGCACTTGTAGTGATTTGAAGGTCTCGTAACTCGGCTCAGCATATGTTGCTTTCATAGTAAGCTCGTTTTCTGACAGCTGCCTGCGTGGGCTCCCCGTACTATCTCCAGCCTCCCGTCAATGAGCCGCACTCTGGAGGAGGGGGAAGCGGCAGGAGCAGGGATCATTCACAGACCTGAGCAGGTCCCTTCTCCACCCAGGAGGAAAAACCCCTCGTGTTTTCCCAGCAGGAATGCTGAGGTGAGGCTCGGCAAGAAGGGGAGGCTTGGTAGCTGCAGGGATTTAATCAGAACACGGATGGGGCTGGCAGGAGTTCTGCCTTCTCCCAGGCTAACGTAGGATCCTTTGCCATGGTTACACGAGCCAGGAAGGGAAAATGAAAGGTGGGGGATACTCAAGTGTTATTCCTTCTTTTTTTAAGCCCAGGCAGTTCACAAACCCTGTTTCCAGAGCCGCGGCAGGAATGTTAACAGGCAGGAAACACTCGTGACTGGGAGCACCTGACCTGGGCTGGGACAACACGTCTCACCTTCTTCCTTGTTTTTCTTTTCCTGGAAAGAATCTCATCCCCGCCTACCTTGTGGTAAACATTGCTACTCCTCCTTCCTAGTAAGTCTGCAGAGCTCAGCTTCATCTTGGCTCCCTGTCAGGGTTTATCCATGGAAAAGAACTCCCTTCCAGGATCAGGGATGGGGATGCTCCTGTGGGATAAGGGTGTCCTTGGGGTGGGTCACTCAGGTCTGTCCTGGCTGTTCAAAGCATCAAGGGGCAGGGATGTGGTTCCTCACCTCGATCCCCAGCCCATCAGTCCTTGGGAGAGGATGGTGTGTGAGGGTGTTTGGCAGGGCTGCAATTGGGAATGATCTTTCTCAATAATCTAATTAATAATCAATTAACAAAATCATTTATCTACTCAAGAACACAGCTCACAGTGTGGCTCTTCACGTACCAGAAGGTGATGCCTCCCCTCGTCCAAGTGTCCTCCCAAAGCCCAGGGAACATCCCACCCAGAGCACGGAGAAGCTCCCTGGAGTTAAAGCACACAATGAATTATTGTGAAAGTGCCTGGAGCCTTGGGTGAGTGCTTTAAATATAACTCAAACCAGCACATCCAAACAGGTGACACTCCCACAGCACGACACCTGGGAACCTGCCTGGAATCAGCCAGAGCATTCACACACTCCCAGTTCGACATCCTTCAGAACTCAGGGATTTAATGACCATGGAGGAGACCCTGAATCTTTGGTTGTCCCCATCCTAGTCAGGAAAAAATCCCGTTCTGTTCCTTCTGGATGGCAGCTGGCCCAGCCCCGAGGTACTGGGGTCGTGGTGTCTCATTTCAGGCGATTTGGGACGGGCAGTGACAGTTCCCAACACACTCGGTGTGAAATTTTCCCAGAGTTTCTCAGGAAACTTTGCAGCCACTTTTTCTTGGAACGGATCATTAACACCAAACGGAAATCTGCAGGCTCCAGGCCAGGTTTTGTAACGCCTCCAGAAGCAAGGCAGGGACAGTCATTTTGCACTGGGAAAAACGCAAATTCAAACAGAAATTATCACCTTGGAGCTCCCCTTTCTTCTGCTCTTCACGGTCTGGAGAATCCACATGGATGCAGCTCGTCCCCAGATAACTCCTTTAACTAAATATGTGCCGCGTGGAAATCGCTGTTTTGGAGGGCTGGGAAGGCTCTGGAAACACAAAATCCTGGGTACATTTGGCCCCTTCCCACGCCAGCTCTGGGATCCCACGCTTTTCCCCTGGAGCATGTCTGGCTGCTAAGAAGAGGGAAAGGAGGGGGGGGAAAAAGGACAAAAAATTTTAGCACATTTTGGAGAATAAAGCAGAAAAAAACCTTTCAGCTGTCAGAGTTACGTCCCGTTCGTGCTCTGGTGTAAATCCACGAGGGAGAACGTGGGAGGAGGAAGACCTGGGGCTCTCAGGGCCATCCCAAGGCAGGAGGATCTGTGAGGAAGACCTGCCAGCGTGGTATGAGGGTAACAGTGTGCCCAGAGCTCACCCACGGCTCCCAGCAGCTGCTCTTTTCGTTTGCCTCACCTTTACCTTCAAACTCAGCGCCCGCCTAAATCAATATTTATTTATTCTTTTTCTTTTTCCACTCCTCTGTGCTGATATTTAAAAACATGAGTGTTGTTGCCCTGAGGAGCTCTAGCTGTGTCTGAGGAGGAGAAGAGCTGCAGGGAGGGCTGTGGATATATTTAACCACATGTTTGTTTGGCTGCAACCCGTGTCCCAGAAGGATTTTCGGTTCCTACCCGCCTGAGGACTGAACCCTTGTTTGGGTGGGATGCAGAGGGAGAGGATGTGAGTGTTACCAAGTGGGATAAGCCAAGAAATAAAATACAATAATCCCTCTCTGCTTCGTAGTTCATCATTCACAGCATCAATACATCACAGGGGTTTCCCCCTCCAGTTTTATCAGCTTATCCCAGGCTAGAACAACACCTTCCATGGAAGATGGGAACCTTCCCAGAGTGGAAAGGGGAAAAAACCCTCTTTATCTATTGATCAACTGTTAAATCAAAGGGGATTTCAGTCAAAAAGTGTAGGAAAAGGAAGCAACAATTATTTACATATATAATATATTAAGGAAAAAAAGAACAACCAGTAACACAACGGTAACAAAACCTGAGGTGATTTGGCTCCTGCATCCCCAAATCCAGCCCATCCTCTTGGTTCCCTGCACTCCTCATCCTTGTTTCCCCAGGCAGCAGGGATGTGCTGCTTCCTTATTTTGAGAGGGTAGAAAATTCTTTGCCTGTTTTATTCCCCACCTTGCAGGACTGTGGGATTTTAGTCCGTGTTGGGTCATTGGTTGATTTAAGTCAGTCTTTGAGCTGAGGCTCATTTAAACTGTGTCTTACAAAACTTGTACCTGAGTCCTCTGCCCTCACTCCCCCTTTAAATAACAGGAGGTGGAGGAGAAAAATCCACTTCCAATGCTCTGCCTTTCCCTTTCCCTGCAGGTCCTTGATTATTTTGCATCCACCCCAAATTATTCATGGGTTCGGTATCTTCACCACACATGGTGAGCTCATAAAACATAAATATTCTGTTCCCCAGAGGGATTTTTATTGTGTAGTTTCAGGATACTTAGCAAACACTTCGTCTGGCCCAAGCTGTGGCTCTCTGAGCAGGAAGGATCCCCCTGGAAAGGGATTTTCAGGAGATGGGAACAGTAGAGGACAGGGATGGGATCCCCGTATCTCAGCAGCCCCATGGACAATAAATTGAATTTTGCCTTTTAATTAATGTATTTAATGCCTGGTGCTGCTTGTTTGGTGTGTTTGGGTTTTGAGGGGTTTTGGGGTTTTTTTGTAGATAGTTTTAATGGCCACAAAGTTTAATGAGGGGCCACCAAGGTGTCATTGCAGGACACTCAGAGGAAACCTCTGGCAGGGCCAGGAGCTGCACATGAGCTGAAGGAAAAATGTCTGGGAGGAAAATATGGGCAGAAACTGAGAACCAGTGACTTAAGGCAGGGTGTGTTCATCAAATGTAATGGAGGAAATGCTGACAGAGCTTTTTTTTTTTCCTTTTTTTTTTCCCTGGAAACGGAGTTAAATATGATCTAAGTGTTTCACAATAGACACACACGTGTTCAGATATATGTTGTTTGGATGGGAAATAATCCAAGGATTGCCAGGATGGAGCAGGTCAGGCACTCCTGGAGGGGGGCTCAAGCTCCCTTGGGATGGGGAGGGAGGGTCAGTGGGGATAAAGAAAGCAGGAATCACCCTTGGGGCTCATTCAGGCTGTGGCAGATGGAGCTGCAGGTTTGCAGATGCTCCAGGGAGGTGGAAATATGGGATGGAGGGTTCATTCCAATGTCCTGCTGAGGCAGCGGGAACCTGGAGCCTCCTATTCCCAGGAACAGCGGCAGAAGTGCAAAAACATCTCAGCAATGTTCTTCAAACCACCTCAAAATGTTTTCCTGAGTCTCTCCCGGCTGGAACAAAGCTGGCCAGGCTGCCACAAATCCCTCTGAGGTGGGAAGCTGCCCTTGCAGCGGGAATGCTGCCCAGCCAACCTGCTTCCTTTGCTTTCCCAGCAAATTCCTCCTCCAAAACCGAGAGGATGCTCCTAAATTAGCCTGAGAGGCTGCTCCCTGGTGCTCAGTGGAATGTAGGATTTTATGATCATTTTCTTCCAGGTTGAGTCATTTCCGTGGGCACTGAGCCTCCCTGCAGCCAGCCACGGATGCCGTCACCTTTTGTCCTTTATCCTGCGTGTCCTCAGAAAGCCGGGGTGTGACACAGCCTGCTGCTCCTGGGCAGGCTCTCCTGAAGCCTCTCGTGCCAGGTACACCTGGAAATGTGTTATGGAGCTGTGGAAAACTGTTCCTCCTCCTGCCTCCACAGCATCCCCCTCATCACTGGGAATAGGAGGCTCCAGGTTCCCGCTGCCTCAGCAGGACATTGGAATGAACCCTCCATCCCATATTTCCACCTCCCTGGAGCATCTGCAAACCTGCAGCTCCATCTGCCACAGCCTGAATGAGCCCCAAGGGTGATTCCTGCTTTCTTTATCCCCACTGACCCTCCCTCCCCATCCCAAGGGAGCTTGAGCCCCCCTCCAGGAATGATGAGCGGCCAGTGCGCTGGTCACAGGGAAGAAGGACTGAAGGTGCACTTGGATTTGCTCCAAAATTCCAGCTGGCTCCATCCTGGGTGTCCCTGCCAACTGCAGCAGCAAATCCCAGGGGTTTGCAGTTCCATGAGCCCTAAATCACTCCCAGGATCCTGTGCTGCTGCCAATGCAGCTGTGAATATTCCCAGTTCGAAGGGCCCCCCATGGATCATAAAGTCCAGCTTTTTTGGGAATGCCTCACACAGGGATGAAAGCCACAACCCTGGCATTTTTAACACCGTGGTCCTGCCTGTGCTGTCCACTTCTCTTTGTCCAAAATTGTCCTAAATCCAAACACTGCTGAGATGTGGAGTTCAGGAAGGTGGACCCCAGGGGGGGTGGCACTGAGGAAGGTTCACTTCTCTGGGGTTTTTTTTGAGGCTATGAATTAAAAAAATCCAGCTTCCTTCCAACTTTTGTGCATCTCCACTTCTGTGACCCTGAATTCTAGTTTTGAAAAGAATTTTTCTGCGTGTGCAGCGTCCTAAAATACCACCTAACCTACTTTAGCAACTTCTCTGCCAAAGGTGTCAACCTGCCATGGAAGGAACGGGGTCTGTGCGGCGGGACATGGCTGGGGGTCGATCTGCTCCTCCAGCAACCTGCTGGGAAGGTGAGGCAACGATTTTCCCTTCCCTAAGGATCAAAGGAGCAACTGCAGCTTGTCATGAAACCCAGCATTTGGTTTTGTTTAGGGACACACACACTCAGGCATTCAGGGCCTCGTCCAAACCACAGAGGAATGCAAACTCTGGTGTTAATCCTTCGGGAACAGCCTGCCGTGAAATTCCTGGGCTTTCTGCCTCCCACCCAGCAGCCATCGCCCGGCACTGGGAATGCTGCTTGTCCGGGCTCCGGAAAAGGTGACAAGGAGCCCCCCAAAGCCCAGCTGCATCAGGGGGGTGCGTGCAGTGGGGTTTGGTGGTCCTGCACAAGGTTTCAGTGCCAGGGATGTGACCCGGGACATCTGATCAGAGTCACCTCCCTGGATGTGGGAGATGTTGAACATGAACACCTTGTGAACATGAACATATCAAGGCTACATGAAGTTGGTGCTGCTCATGGTCAGTGTGAGGTGTTTTGGGCTGAGATTTGGGGCTCCTTCCCCGTGCCCCAACTGGTGGCACCAGCTTGGGTCAGGTGATGAAGCAGAACCGTAGAATGAGGGTGAGGTTGGATCCCAGGGAAAGGTTCTTCCCCCAGAGGGTGGTTGGGCAGTGCCCAGGCTCCCCAGGGCAGTGGGCACAGCTCCAAGGCTGCCAGAGCTGCAGGAGGGTTGGGATGATCCTCTGGGGACAGGGTGAGACTCTGGGGGACGATCCTATGCAGGGCCAGGAGTTGGACTGGATGATCCTTGTGGGTCCCTTCCAACCCAGCATGTTCTGTGATTCTGTGATGACTTTGCAATGCTTACATCTCATTTTTCCTTCCTGCATTTGAACTCACATTTCCAGAGGTGAAAACACTCATTTCTGAGCGTTTTAAGGCCCCGTTGAGGTTATGTGAAGCATTTTCACCTGAGCAGCAAGAAAAAAACTGCAGCTTTGGGAAGAAGAGCAAAGACGTTCAACCTCCAAGGACTGATGAGCATTTCCAGACCACCAGGGGTTTATCCAGGTCACCTTTTTCACTCACACCCAGTGAGGAAATTAATGAAGTTCCTGGAGTTATTACTGCTAATTCATGACCTATTAATGGCAATAAAGCTTTAAGAAAGCACAAGAGGTATTTTGCTGAAGGGCGAAAGTGGAGTGGCTCTTACTGGTTTATCTTTGTGATTTGGGCTCCCACTTGGGAGAGAGGAATTACAGGGTTTGATCCCTGCCCCAAGGACTGTTCCACATTTTGGGGAGGGGGGGAATAACATATGTAATGCTGACACCTAAGAAAGATGGTGATTGGGTAATTAAAATCTGATTAATTCAACTTTATTTAAAAAAAATGGATGAAGGAAGGAGCTGCCACTGCTACAGAGGTAAATGGGAAATGATATAAAAGTGGAGCAAAGGTGAAAGGAAGGTTAATTGAGCCTGACTTTGTGAAGATAATGGGATCTTAGACAAAGGAAATGGAGGAGATCGCATCTCTCTGAATGTCAGTAAATGCCGGTTTCAGAGGTGCAAGGAGGAGGTGGGAAAACAAAGGGTGTAAAATGCAGGTGAGAAACTGGGAAAGGACAGGTGACAATCAGAGGAACCTTTTCCTCCAGAATCCACATGGAAAAAAACCATCTGGGATTTTCATTATTGGTCATAATGAGAGGAAAAAATGTGGGGGTGGTGTTTGCTGGGGGGTGTTGGCTGCTGAAATCTGCCCCTGAAATCTGCCGAGGGCACAATTTTAAGGAGAAGCATCAAGGCTGATATAATGCCCTCGGGATCTCGCCAGGAAAGCTTGAGCCATGTGGTGAAAGTGTCTCAGGTCACAGTTGGTCACGAGGGATGAAGAGCTGCCAGGAGATGCGCCAGGATTCCAGACACCCTCACATGAGATGTTCCCACACAAAACTCTGCTCAGGTTTGTTCCAGGAAAAGATGAGCTGTGCCAGTGCAGGACAGGCCGTAGGAACCTGGGGCATCTAATCCATCAAAATCTCAGCAAAATAAAGCATGAGAAAATCTGCCTCCTGTCTGTGGAGATATTGAAGAGTCAGATGTATCAGGCAGAGGCAAGTTTCTCCAGTCCTGGACAAGTGGGAGAACACACTGGGAACTGGAGGGAGCCTTCAAGAGCCGAAGCAAAAGCAGCAGTGAGGTTTCAGAGCCCACAGGGTTGTTTTGGTGGCTCCGCTCAAGGCCAGGGATGGCGACTCTGTCCTTAGGTGGAGAAGGAGACTATTTGATGTGGTGCCTGCAGCAGCAGAGGAGTCCCTGATAAACCTGAGGATCCTTCAAGCTGGACCAGAAAAACCTGAGATCCTGCCAGCCACCCCCTGGTTGATGTGATCCCTGTGTGTGATAAGGAGCACCCAGGGGGAGGAGGAGTGCACGGGAGGGGGAGATGTTGTCAGGGAATCTTTGTTCCCACGGTCAGTCGGGTGCAGACAAGATCACCACCGAGCAATTTGAATAATTGAGTCTCCTGTAGTGGGGCACAGCCTCCCTCTTCCTCCTCCTTCTGTGGCAGCCTTTAAGTGCTGAGTTTTAGGTGTCTTCAAACCCAGATGATTTTTGGGGCTGGGGAAAAAAACAATTGAAGGGTTTCCTGGTGGTAAATCTTCTAGGGATAACTTGCTTTTTTCTCGTGTTTTTGCACAGCAGCAAATCACTGCAGAGGAAAAGAAGGAATTGATTCTCTCCCTCTCATGAGGCTCCACCTCCAGAGCTGAGGAACAACAGCAGGAGGACGTGGAGCTGATGGAGAGAGTACAGAAGAGGTCACAGAGATGCTCCAAGGGATGGAGCCCCTCTGCTCTGGAGCCAGGCTGGGAGAGCTGGGAATGGAAGAGAAGGATCCAGGGAGAGCTTGGAGCCCCTTCCAAAGCCTAAAGGGGCTCCAGGAGAGCTGGAGAGGGACTGGGGACAAGGGCTGGAGGGACAGGACACAGGGAATGGCTTCCCAGTGCCAGAGGGAGATTGGGAAGGAATTCCTGGCCCAGGTTGGGCAGAGAAGTTGTGGCTGCCCCTGGATCCCTGGGAGTGTCCAAGGGCAGGTTGGAGCAGCCTGGGACAGCGGGAGGTGTCCCTGCCCATGGCAGGGGGTGGAATTAACTGAACTTTAAGATCCCTTCCAACCCAAACCATTTTGGAATTCCATGAACTTGGCACAAACCCTCTTCACTGGGTGACAGGCACCGTGTTTTCCCTCCCTCAGACACATCAACATCAAAGTGCTCCGTGGCCAAGCGGGTGTTTCGCCACAATTCTCTGTCTCTCCCTATGTGGGCTGGACTGGAAAAACAAACACCAGTCGCTGCTTTAAAATGCAAAGTCAAACTTTGCTCCTCTCGGCTTCATTAGGAGGGACCTTCCACTTGGCAAATTAGGAGGAGCCAATCAAAACCTCGTTTGCAAAACACACATTAACAAATCAAGTAACTGTAAAAACCAGCCATCAAAAATAGCTTTTAATGGTTCCAATTTGACTGCAGTGAATGCAGCTCCTACGATGCTCAATTGAGTTGAGGAACGAGCTGTAATTTCTGCATATTTATACACCAACAGCTGATTTGCAGCTTTCAATTTCGAAGCCTGTGGCTTTCAAGCCACAATAATCCCAGCTCTGAAAACCCTTTGATTCAGCCCAAAACAACAACGGGCAAAGAGTCAGGAGAGGAGGAATCGCGGCAGGGACTTTTTCCCCCGGTGAATCGGAATCGCCGTGGGGATGGAAGAGGTTAAAGGGCTGAAGGGGTTGGTCAGCAGCTCTGGAAAGGGCTGGATCCCAGTTTTCCTGGCTTGGATCTCCTCTCCCTGGCAGTGTCTGGAGCTTTGGAGACGGGTGGGACGAGTGGCCTGGCTGTGGTCAGGGCGTTGACAGGGTGACGGGGGTGGGGAGGCAGCCAAGGATCCTCTCTGGCTTGGGAACAGAAAGCTCTGGGATCAAATCCTTGAATCCAAACACCCCGACAGGCTCAGGAGATGCAGCAGCGAGGGCAAGGTCTGCTCCAGAGGATGCTGGTGTCCCTCCCACCTCCCCAAGGTGGGATTTCAGTCGGGATTTGGAGATAAATAAATCTTTGGAGACACGTTGATTGATGGATCCCGAAGCCAAGCAAAGAGGAAAGACGGGATAAGAGGTCAAGGGAAGAGCCTGGAAGAGACTCTGCTGCCATAGACAACATAAACAAGCCCATGCTTAGATCAAACATCACTCAAGCCCAGACACACAGGAGGGTTGGATTAAGCAGAGGATTCCTGCATGTATTTTAAGACTAAAATAAATTCCTTTAAATAAAATAACCCCAAACACTTGGGTGTTATGTTTCTCCCCAGCAGAAACAACACTGACTGTTCCCCAAAGCATTGTCCTGCTTCCTTGTACAACCTGACCTGGAATAATAACCATATCCCTGATTTTAAATTAAGATACATCCACTGTCACACTCCATTAGTGGAGTGCACGGAGCATCCTTTAATTTGGAGTAAGAGATAATCCGAGGGTATGAATATTAACAGACCTCCATGAGGAAAGGACCACAATAAAAGCAAAGAAATGGCCAAATTAATGAAGCAAGACACAAAATTCCATGGGAGGTTGGTCCATGTGTTTGTGGCTTCTTCCAGGTGGGAAGAGCTTGTCCAGGGAGCTGCACAACCCTTGTGGCCTCCTTTGGTATAAACTCTTCAGTTTTTAATTATAAATAATCTACATTTCATAATATGATGAAATTCTTAACCATAACTCTTCCTGAGTGTTCTGCATCTGTAGGTACCTGATACATTATGTATAGCTAATAAAATGTATATGTATTTCATATATAAAAATAGATGAATAAAATTTTAGAACTATAAAACAAGACTATTTTATAGGGGAGGGTGTTAACTGCAAAATCCTGCCTTGCCTGTGCTACAGATGCCCTTTTTAAAAGGAAAAAGCTTTTCTATTTAAAATAAGACAAGCCCACCTGTTCCCAGACCTGGCACCATCCCCTCCTCAATCCAAGGGTCCTCAGACAGGAAGAAGCCACAGGCTGGAGGAGTTTTCACTGGGAGACACTGGCAGGATCTCCTATTTCTACTGATTTCCTTCCAATCAGCTCCTCCCCAGCTGGATTTGTGCCTGAAAAAGGGGCTGGGACACGACCCAAACCTTCTATCTGCTGTGGGAGATCAGATTGCAGCAGATTTTTCTTGTTAGAGGCAAAAATCTGACTCAGGAGCTCTTTGCTGGATGGCTGGGAAAGGGGAATTCCACCTCCAAAGGCTTCCTAGAGAAACTGGGGACGGGGTTTGAAACTCCAAAAGGAAATGTAGAATATTTTCATATTTCGAGGCATTTTTCGTTGTAACATCTCTGAGTAATTCCAGGCTCCACATTGTGGTGGCAAAGGCTGAGTGTGGAGAATTTAAGGCTTCTCCCACAACCAAAGTATCCAAATCTTTGCTGCAAAAATCCTCTTTTCCTGCCACCACCGCAGAGCTCCCCCGCAGCTGAATCTCATTCACTCTGCAAATGCTTATTTATGTTTTAATATTAGATATTAATATTAATGTCTGTTGCCACGTGTGTCGTAATGAGCAACCCCAACCTTGCTCTTTGCCAAGAGATCTCTTGGAATTAGGAGGGAAATGCCACATTCCTGCCCCAGGGAACACAACTCTTGTTAGAGGAATTCTGGGGATGATTTTTGTCCCTTTCTGGCTCGTGAATGTGACGGACAAGAGGTGACAAATGAGTGTCTTCAGACGCCATCCCATCAATTTTCCACCCTCAAGCTCCTGGTCACTCCTTGGAAATCTTTGGGCTGTTCCCCTGTGAAGGATTGGAAACTATAAACCCAGAGAATCATCCTGGAATATAAAAAAAAAAAAAAAATCAACATTATCTCCCTTCCAGGAGCTTTTGTCAGGAAACAACCATAGCAAAATGATTTCCCGTTCCCAATTCATCCCAGATTTCTCTGTATAAAATCAACCGAGCATTTGCTGAGGTTTGGGGGATTTATCCTTCTATTATGGTGTATTAAAATAAACCAGGTTGGGGTTTCCAGTCGATGGCAATCGACACATCGTTGATTAACGACCCACTGCTGATTGACACCAAATCCACTTTAGTACAGTGGTAAGTGTCCCCACCTGGCGTGTGGGAGACATGGGTTCGATTCCCACCAGGGAGACAGTGTTAAGAGTTGGACTCGATGATCCTTGTGGGTCCCTTCCAACTCAGAATATTCTGTGATTCTGACACCAGGGAGAACCTGCCTGAATGCACCTCCCTGTGCTCCCCTTTCCCACCTCTCCTGGTGTTATCCACAAAAACCGTGACCTGCACACCTGGTCCCTCTGCACCTTGTGCCTGTTGGGTTAAAAAGTTGGATTTGGGGGATGTTTTTCTGCTGTTTTATTCGCTTTCCTTATTTTTAATCTTGTCCACCTCATTGATCCGACCTCGGTGTTGCACCAGAGAAGGTCTGGGACATCCCAGCACCAGCCCTGCTGCAAAAAGGGGACACTGGCACCCAAACCTCCCCTGAGAGCAGCAAAATCCATCCAAGAAATCCTCTGGAGGGGATGTTTTTCCAGCAGGACCATCCCACGGGCTGTCAGGGCTCCATGGAACTCCCGCAGCTGTTGGCACCTCATCTCAGATACATTTTTCCCCGTGTGTTCTTTGCCACGTAAATATTGACTCATCCCAGGAATGTGGCAGCAGGTATGACCTAAAAATACCCTTTTTAAAAGGATTTTCCAAGTCCTTTTGAATTGCAGATGCTCCTTGTGGTACCTGTACTGTTCTCCTCGCTCCCATCCCCTCGGTTGGCTGCACTTGTGTTTCCTGGGATGCAGCTCCCACCGATCCCTGCTGAATTAGGCCGGGAAGAGCAGCCTGGGTAATTCATTGCTGCTGCATCCACGGTGACAGCTCCTTAAACTGATGGAGAGGAGCTCTAAAATGATCCATAAAGCCCTGAGAATTCCCAGCTTCGGGCTCAGCAGGAACACCACTGACTGACTGCACAGCAACAGCACAGGCACAGAAGGGACCCTGCTCCCCTCATGGATGTTCTCCAGCCAGGGACAATATTTGGGCAGCCCCCAGACATTTCAGAGCAGATTTCAGAGGTCCAGAGCCTGTATGTGCTGCCCACTCTCCATAGGGATGGAGCAAGGCAGCGCTGGGTATTCTCTGGAAATGCTCTCCCAGCATTTCCCCACACCAGTGGAGATTACAGGGAAAAATTCCTCCTCCCAGGGTCTTGTCAGAAGCCGAGGAAGTGACCCCACTCCCCTCATGGATGTTCTCCATCCGGGGATAATATTTTGGGCAAAACCAAAGCAGTCCACAGACATCTCAGAGCAGATTTCAGAGGTCCAGAGCCTGTATGTGCTGCCTGCTCTCCTTAAGGACCAAGCAAGACACCCAGGGGAAGTTTTCCCAGCATTTCCCCCCACCGGTGGAGATCAGGGGGGAAATCCTCCTCCCAGAAGCCCCAGCAGGAATATCCCTGGGGTGCCATCACAATCACAGCCCGGCGCTGCAGCTCTCGCTGAGAAACACGGTTTTGCAACATCAGATTTGAAGCTTCACAAGGGAGGAAGAAAAACCCCTCCCATCCTGCTGTCGAGCAGATTTTGGAGAGCACGATGAGGAGCTGAGTCAAAATATTAGGAGTTTTGCATTATGTGACCTACTCACGCTGACAGACTCGTGAGAGAGATGTGTTAAACACTCTGTCTGCTCATGCAGATCATAGGAATGCCTTCCCAGGGAACTGAGGCAGCAGGGATGGAAATGCTGGAATCCACAGATGGTGATGTGGAATGGGGAGAAATCCTTCGATTTTATGGCTTTTCAGGTTATAGTGGCAGCTTGGGGCATGGCTGGTGGCATTAAGGAAGGGATTTCCGAAGGAAAAGGGGGTGATGCTGCAGGATGGCACCCAAAGGTCCTGTGGCAGGTTGGGGTTGGAGTTGTGGGCACCACCAGCAGCTCTGGGATTGCCCCCACAGCATGAGGGGAATGAGTGGGGCAGAGAGGATCCACCATCTCCAGCTTTGAGGTCTTCCAGGTTGGACTTGATGATCTCTATGGTCTTTTCCAACCTTGCTGACTCTGTGATACTAATCCTGTGATTCCAGACCCAGCTGGACGAAGCCACCTGGTCCAGACTTGTAGCTGAGTCTTCTTGGGGCAGCAAGTCCCTCCAACCTGAATTTTCCTCTCGTCCCATCAAAAGTCCCAGGACTCCTGAGCCTGGCTGGACTCCTCTTCCCATCAGGCTGCCTTGTTCTCAAGGACCTTGCCCATCATGGGGGAGAACCCCACAAACCAAATCCCTTTTTGGGAGGGAAGGAGGAATTGGAAGAGCAAAGCACAGCTCTGCCTTTTCTTCTCCTTTCCGCCACAGAGACTCTTTGTGTTTCGGAGATTGCTCATGTTTTTTTTAATACTCAAACACTTCATTGGCCGGAGCCCACGAAGCAAACAATAACATTGGAATTTCTCGCTGTTTCCCCCTCGAACTTTCCAGTTTCTTTGGATAACCGAGTATTGTTTCCTCTGCACTGGCTCGGGGAGTAGAAGCACACACTGAGAGCCCTCACCCTGCGAGGTAAGAGGAAACCAGAGAGAGAGTTAAGGAAAACCCCTCTGGAGATCTTTCCTGCAGATAAAACAACTTCTGGAGATGGGGGGATATTTGAGGAGACAGCAAGTCTTGCTTTGTGCCAGGGGAAAACCTCAGGTCCGCTTTTCCTCCCTCGATGACCGAGTGTCCCAAGGGCTCCTCTGTTAAACGTGTGTCCTGAGGGCTCCGGCTTGGTTATCACTGCTCATTAAGGCTTAATGATGCTCAAAATATCTCCTCCACGGGGCAAGGACAACCCTCCGGAGCGGGCAGGTACTCCGGGCAGCAGTTTCCTTTGGAAATACATTCCTCACAGAACTTCTGGCATCAATCATCTCTTTGTAGAGCGGCGTTGACATCTTTCCCTCCCCAAATCCCTCCCAGCGGGTAAAACATGGGCCGGGTTACAGGCTAATGGCAATTAAAACGTCTCGCTTATAATTTATGCTGCTTCCATAATGGAAAGAGCAGGAGTTGTTGGGGCACCGGAGCCCTCCCAGTATCCAGCAGCGAGCTCTGCACCAAGGGGGAAAAAAAAAAAGGCAAAACACGAAGTGTTCTGTGCTTGGCTGGCTCTGAAGGAAAAGAAAATGGTGATAAACTTCGAGGTCAGCCCCTCAAAATGGCTGAAAAATAAATTTTAAAAAATAAAATAAAGGAATTCTGATCTGGGGAAGAAAAGGAGGAAAATTTTTGCCCTTTCCCTTTGCTTTCCAAAACGGAATTAAAGGGGATGTTGTTGGATACAGGTTAAGGATGGTGACAGTGAGGAGGAAATAATCACCTCCTAATCACTGAGCACAGAGACCTGGGCTTGACTCCTCTCTGGCTGAGATTGACTCTCCTTGTTATGGAGACAAAAACTGAGGGTTACAAAAGCATCGTTTCACTCCTCAGAAACCCCTTTTATCCAACTGCAACTCAAGGCTGAGAAAAGAGACACAAACATGGCTGCAAACCCGGAGTGATCTCAGGAGGGAAAATCCCCACGGTTCTGGCGGAGTTACACCCTTTAATTCATCCCCGGGGCTGTTGGGACCTGCAAAACAAAGGGTTGTGGACAAGAAGTTCTTCCCTGGTGTCCTTCAAGGAACATCTGATCGTTGGGTTCTCATCGTTCAGCTTCAAGGTGTCACTAATTGATGTGTTTTAACGAGAGATCCCAGCCCTGAGCAACCTGGGAGAGGTGAAGGTGTTGCAAGGCTTTGGAGTTGCATTCCTACACAATTAACCTGTGTTAATTAACCACCATTTATGGTGTCCATGTGCTCACAGCTCTCCAAGGGTTTGGAGACGGGCCCTGGTTGGGTTGTAGGTGACATGAGGCAGAGGGGACCTGGGGTTTGGTGGGTCCTGGCATCCTAAAAACTGGCAGCAAACTCAAATCCTGCCCTTCTGCTGCTTCCTGACCCGGAGCTGCTCTTTGCTCCCTCCAGACAGAAGGGAAACATTTCAAAACTCGGTCTATTTTTTCTGATAATATCCCCCAAAATTACACTCAATCAAATTAATCCCCGTTTCACCGGGACAGAGTCCAAGAGCTGAGCAGAAGGAGCAATTACCCCCCTCCCAATTAGCCCCTTATCCCAGGGGAGCTCTGCTTTCCCCACATTTCTGGCTGGGATAAGAACACAATCCCCCACATCCCCGAGCCGGGAATTATCCCTGAGCCTCAACCCTAAATCTGTGCGAAGGGAGTTTTCCGAGCTGTCACGATCCATCACCTCCCGGGGAGAGATCCCTTTAGGTTGGTTTTGTTTGGTATTTTAACGAGGGAAAATAGAGGAGGAAAGCCAGGGGGGGAAAAATGAGGGCGACATAATCAGGTTTTATGTCTGATTATATATTATATTTATTATATTATTTTATATATTATATTATCTCAAAGTATCAGCACAGCAACTTGGTTAGCTGCAACAGGTTTTTTATTTAAAAATATATATTTTTATATACACATATAAATAATATACAATAATGTGGAAATATTGATATTATACAAAATAGTGTATTTATATTATAATGTTATATCAAATTTTATATTAATACTGTCAATAATAAATATTCTATCAACCACAAATATTGTATCTATATTATGTAAAATAAGTAGATTATAGAAAACCTGTACTATAAGTATATAGAACAATGTATAAAATATATTTTAGAGTTAAAATAAATTTCTTTTTGAGTATATATTCAAATATATATATATTTTGACTTTCCACCGCCTTGACCCAAGGGAGATGTTTCCTCAGTGTCTCTCCTGCTCCATCCATATTCAGTTCCCCTTCAGGGATAAGAGGCTCCAGCTCCCCACAGGATGATTTTAGGAGCCCCTTTCCTGCTCCAATCCTGCCTGGAGCCATGGCACCAATTAAATAAATTAAATTAAATTAAATAGAGCCTATTCCTTAGGAATAAATCTGGATTTTTTCCCTGTTGTGTCCCAAGGAAGCACTGCGATGGCTCCATGTGCAGGGTCCAACGTGCTCAGGTTGCAGACAGGACCAGCCAGGCTGGTTTTAGGGGTTCCCCAAACCACAGGGGGGGGACACATGCAGTGGGTGTTGTCTAAAAATCCATATTTTTAATATTTTGTGCTGGATTTGTCTTTTAGGCACATCTGAGGAGAGACACGTCCCTTTCCCAGTGGGTTCCAGGACACAAGGAACCTCCTTGATGGACAAATCCATGGAGACAAGGTAAATCAGGACACCAAAGTGCCGTGAGAGCTGCTGAGAAGGGTTTGCAGCCGGTTCTTCTTTAAGAGAGAAGGAAATTGGTGTTTAAAAATCAAGTCCTCGTGGCCACAGCCGAGCTGGCTGTGTCTGTGCACGTGTTTGCTCAGGTCTCCACAGTTCATTGGGATCTCCTGGAGTTTGCAGAGCTTTGGGGAGCAGTTGGGAAGGGGCTGGAAGTTGGGGAAAGGCTGTGCTGGTGCTGACAGGGTGTTTTTTTCCTGCTCTGGTCTGTCACCAGTGGATGCCCTGAGCCCTCTTAGGGCCAAGTGAAGATCTGGAAACACTCGGCTCCAAACTGGGCCTTCCTTTGGATCCCATCCAAGGAAAGACAGACGAGCTCTGCAGTCCCATCCCCAAGTTTGACCTCTCGTACAGTGAACTCTTCAATCTTGGTTATGCAAAAAATGCTGTGGAAAAACAATTTGAAGTGTTTCTGAGAGAGCTGCCTTCATTAATATGGTAAGAAGTCAAACCACAGGAACAAGCATTTGCCTCGGGATAAAACTTTACGAGTGTTGGTGCACTGATAAAACTTGAATTTCCTATAAAGCAACCCCCAAAGCCAACCTAATGCGTTTGATAATACAGAACTCAGTGGTACTGATGAAAACAAGGGGGAAAAAACCTGCATTAATCTCAGTTCCTCTTTAATTACCCACTGCAAAACTGCATCACAAGTTCCTTTCTCAGCTTCTGGTCCCTCCTGGTTTTAGTGCTGAGTATGACAACTGACTTAATTTATTTAGTTCATATTATTTTTGTCGGGTGGTTTTGTAGTTTTTTTCAGGTTTTGGGGGGGGGATAAATACTCTTGCCCAATGCCAGGTTGGGAGTGTTGGGGTTCTGGCAGTTTGTGGGTTAAAATCCCATCCCCACCACCCTACAGGGGGGTTTATTATTTATTATTTAGGCTTTGTCTTGCATTAAACTGGTTTAAATCCCATTAAACTGGTTGGGAAACCAAGGACTGGGCGGTCTGGTCTTGGGTCCAGCTGGTGAGATCCAACCTCAGGACACCCTTGAGGGCCAGAGTTTTGATGCCAACACATCAAACACATAGAAACCAAAATCTGGGAGGTGGTAGGTGGAGTTTGGTGTCCCTGTGGCATTTTGTGGTGAGATGGCACCTGGGGATCAATGGGAACATCTGTAGCCAGGAAGGGTTTGTAGGCAGGAGTGACAACAACCAACCTGAGGCCACTCAGGTGTTCCCAACACCATCTCTCTCTGCAGGGAAGCAGAGCCTGGAATTGCCATTTGCTGTATTCCTCCCTGTTTTCCCAGGGATTTATGTCCTTGCAGCTGATATTTGCAGGAAATGACCGAATGAGTTGCTACACACAGCAAGAAAATTGGATTTATTTTTTGTGCCCATCCTGGCTGGGAATCAGCGTTTTATTCCACCCAAGGCCGTGGGTGTGGAGCGGAATTCTCCAGGAAAAGCCAAGCCTGGTGATGCAAAACCTGGGCAAGGCAGGAGATGTGGCATCAGACCCCAAAAGCTCAGACAAACTGGTTTGGAACCCAACCACTTCCCGGGGCTGAGCTGCTCCTCCATCCCCCGGGCGACCTGCAGGACCTGGTTGGGTTTCCAAACCCACTTTCCTAAGAAAAAGCCAATGGGATTCCCACAGATCCAGGCTGTTCCAGAGCATCACCCTGACTGAATCCCAGGCCTTGAGGGCAGGAATTTGCACTTAAATTCTTACACCCAACCCCAAATCCCTTTCTGTAGCCACTGGAATATTTCCCAGTAAGGAGCTGCTGTCTTTTGTCCCACATTTCACATCCCCTCTGCTCCACACTCCACATATTTCCTTAATTTTTCCCACTCGTTCTTGGGTGTGTTTGCTCTTAGCTCTGCCTCTAATCACTCCTTCTGCTAATGACTGAGTCCTGGATGTTAATTAGCATCCCACCACATCCACGGGTATTTTTACACACATCCATAACGACGTTTCACACGTTCCCTGCGAGGAACAGCCCCGGGAAGCACAAGTGTGAGATGCCAACCTGAACTCCATGTGGGAATGGTTTGGAGATGATTTATATCTCCCTGGATCTCTAAACGACCTTGCTGATACAACCATTAGTTTTCCAGCACGAAATTGTGGGAGATAATCCATTTCTAGGAGGTGGGATGTGCTTCATATGCTGAGCTAAACACGTATTCAACAAACAACTACCAAAAAAACAGGACAGTTTTCCAATTAATAAATTGGAATGGTGGATTCCCGATGACTGGGAGTGCAGCAGGAAAACGCTGCCTTGGCAGAAAGCAGCTGTTGGATGCTTAGGACAAATTTTGAGCAGTTTCTAATCCGCTGTGGTATTAATTTCCATAAGTATTTTGTGGATCCGAGCTCGCACGCCCTCGGGGATGAATCAAAGCTGCTCTTCCCAGAGTTTATCTTGGCTGCACAAACGTTTCTGAGCCACTCATGGGTTGAATTTCCAGTAGGGGAACTGTGGGCATGGCAGGGGGGGTGCAGTTGGATCCTCCTTCCCATGGGACAAGTCTCCAACGTTGGGTTTTTAGAGCCAGTTCAGAAGTAAAAGGCAGGAGAGGAGTCCAACAACATTTTGAGGATGTTTGGGGGTTTTTCTTGTTGTGAAAACTTTTAAATTTAGACCTGTCCTGTCAAGATTGGGCCAATAAAGTTACCACAGAAATACAAAAAAATCCTGAGTTGGGAGGGACCCACAAGGATCATCCAGTCCGTGCACGGGACATCCCCAAAATCCCAACCGGGTGCTCATTGTCCAAAGGTTTTTGAGCTCTGGATATTCCTTAAGAAGGAGGTGGGAGATCCAGAGCTGCCCAGGTACAGATGGCACCGACCCGACCTCTCAATTCCCTCAGCACTCCCAAATTTCTCCATGGGATCCCTATCCAAAGCTCTTCCTGGAACTCCTGATATTTAAAGCCTGGTTTTCTCTCCCTCCTCCTCTCTAACTCCCCCATCTGATTTGAAATTTCATCCGTAAGAGGAGCTTTTCTCTGCTTCCTCCATGTGTTACCACATTTTTTTCTCGGCGTTTTTTCAGTTTGACACTGATCCTATTTACATCTGTGTTTTGAGTAGGCATGAAGCAAAACTTATGTCCAACCCAAAACTATTCTATAGAAGGCAATCTATAGATGCTGGTGCATCCCAGTGTGGAGAGCTGCCTGGGAAGAAGCTTTAAGAAACAAAAAAAAAATCCCTAAAAAAGCAAAATATGAATCCTCCAAGAGCCACAGGCTGCCTGGATCCATGAGCTGGTTGTTTTTGGCAGGGCTAAAAGAGCTGAGAGGCAGCAAGTGAGAAAAAGAATTAATTCTGCCTATTTCACTCCTAAAAAAAAATAAAAATATTCAATTAAAAAATATTACGATGTTAAAAGATTAAATTTAATATTCTGATTTTTTAAAAGAAAAAAGAGACAAAGAAAAGAAAAGCATGAACACTAATAAAACAACCTCTAGGAGTTTTATGTGAGGAAGATATTTCGCAACAGCATCTTCCTCTCGGTGTCACCATCGGGTCCCCACCCAGGACTGGGGGAAGTGGGCACCCAGCCAGCCCTGAGGGCTGAGCTCCCTGCCCAGCTGACTTCTTTGTCAGCACATGAAAGGACTTCTCTTGCTGTTGACCTTAACTCACTCTTTAATTTTTATTTTATTTTATTTTAATAGGAAGTCGTTCTAATCGTCCACCCGGCGGGTCAGCGAAGTGTCCCCAGCTGGAGGGGAGCTGACAGAATTATGGATTGCAGATGTTGCTTCTCCCCGAGCTCTTGGGTTTGTGAGCAGGGCCAGGAATCCCTGGGCTGGGTTGTGGAGCTGCTTTGGAGAGTCTGCAGGGAGAGCTTTTTGTTTTCCACTCGAAATGAACTTTTAACCACTTGGGTTTTACTCTGTGGAGTGGCACAAGTGACACAAAGGGGCAGAAGGCCCAGATCCTTGAGGTCTTTGCTTTGCTCCTCATTCTCTTCTCAGGAGGGATTTCCCCCTGGAAAGGATGGTTAAACATGGGCAGGGGCTGCCCAGGGAGGGTTGGGGTCCCATCCCTGGAGGTGCCCAAGGCAGGACTGGCCGTGTCCCTCAGGGACAAGGTGGGGATGGGGCACAACTGGGACTCTGTGACCTTGGAGGCCTTTTCCAACCCATAATTCTTCATGGATCTTGAGGTCTCCCTGGATCCTTCCCTTCTCCAGGTGCACGTTCCCAGCTGTCCCAGCCTGGCTCCAGAGCAGAGGGGCTCCAGCCCTTGGAGCATCTCCGTGGCTCCTCTGGACTCTCTCCAGCAGCTCCACATCCTTCTGCTGTTGTTCCCAGGGCTGGACACAGCAGGTTTCTGGGCTGCCAGGGAATGTCCAGCTCCTGGGACACAACCCTTGGATTAATGGAGAGGAATAGCAGGAATTGCCTCCCAGTTAGACCCCAGCTTGTGGTACTGGGCAGAGCCAGGACAGCCCATGGGAAGAGCACAGGAAGAGAGGACAGAAGGTGCAGCCTGCAGAAAAGAAAAATATTTGTGAAGAAATATATTATAACAGCCCCAGACACAGAGAAGGGAATTTATTTTATTTTTTTTCTTGGTTGTTGTTTCCCTTTGAGTTCCCTCCAGTTGGCCCAGAGACCCCCTTGGCAGCAGCTGGAAACTGCAAAGGTTCTGAGAGCGAGAGACACATGAGCCCCAGACAGTTTGATTGCTCAAACATTTCTCCAAGATTAGCTTTGTCAAAGCAAGCACCGGGGAGGATAAATCACGTGGATTGAGCTCAGCTCCAGCCTGGCTGCTCCAGGGGGGCACGGAGATGGCAATTAGCTGGAGCTGGAATATCACGTCTGAGAGTGTCCCACGTGCACGAGGAATTCAATACAGGCCTGCACTTGCCCCGTCCCCCCAAAAAAAATCACTGGCTGCAAGGCGTCGTAGAGATGAGCCAGATGTTGCTCTGGTTCAAAAGGACATGAAACCACTATTTTTACCCTAAAAAATAAAAGAGAGCAGCTTCGAGAAGCCATCCATTTTGTCAGCGCTGTTTGCAGAACTCAGGGTTTAAAGTTAAGAGGGGAAAAACAAGAGCCAAGGCTGACGGTGATCTTGAGTACATCTGACTGTGCTTGTTTGCTCGTCTCATTTATTTTTAAATCCTGAGCTTGGAGCTGGAGGAAGGTCCTGAGCTGCTGCTTGTGCCCAGAGCTGCTGCAGGGCTCAGCTCCCATGTCCTGCTGCAAACCCGGACCCAGAGCAGCCGTGCCAGGCTGGTCCATCCTGAGGGTGTAAACCACAATATCCTGAGTGGGAAGGGACCCAAAGGATCACCCAGTTCAGCCCCTGGTCCTGCACGGACACCCCAACAATCCCAACCTCTCACAGAATCACAGAATTAATAAGGCTGGAAAAGACCATAGAGATCATCAAGTCCAACCCATCACTGTTACCCAACCTCTTGCCATCCTGCCACCAACCCCCAACTCTCCCAATTCTCCCGGAGCTCTGGCAGCCTTGGGTAGTGCCCATTCCCTGGGCACCCTTTCCCTGAGACCCATCCAGAACCTTTACCTGAGATCCAACCCAAACCTTCCCTCAGGACAGTTTGCAAACTCCCTCTTAAGAGAAGATCCACCTCTGGTTTGGATGAGCATCAGTAGGAAACCAACCCTTGGCAGCAGAGGATGGCCAGGGGTTAAACATCCCACACCAATTCCCCTCTTCCAGCACCTTCCAACCCTCTGTTGTTGTTTTTTTATGCATTTCAGATTAATTAAGCCCAGTATAAATATATCACAGCTCTTCCTTTTGCTCCTCCAGGCTCAGCCCGGGAGGTTTTTTTCACACGGCCACATGTAAAAGTGATTTGTTTTGTTTCAGTTTTATTTATAGTGTCTGAGTCCCCAGAAGCCCTCGCCATCAGAACTGGGAATTAGCCTCAGGAAAGGGAAGAAAACACAGGGAGGGTGGGTTATTCCATTCCCAGTAATGGGTAAATTCCCAGTAATGGGTAAACTGGGTCCTGATGGCTTTTGGCACGTACATACTCCAAGACAACACGTTGCTGAATCACCACTTCATTTTCTCATCACTCCTCACCAGTGGTTACAATTTTTCTAGTTTCTCTAATATTCCTGGGTTTCCCTTTATATATTTTTTCTCATATCCATATGTATCCATAAGGTTTGATCAGGGATAGAGCAACGTGGGATGTTGTGCAAATGACTTTTAAAAAGATCTTTGCACATCCCCGTGGACCCCTTCCAACCTGGCATAGTCTGTGATTCTGATCTTCCAGGCACACATTTATTTAAAACTGGTTTTAATATAAATATGAGCTGAAGGAAAGATCAGTGATCCCAATGCAGAGCTGAGATGAAAAGCCTGGAGATAGAAGGAATTGTTTTTTACACTGAAAATAATTTGGTTTTGACATGAAGATTTTTTCCCAATTAAGAGTCTTGTGGTGGGTGTTTTTACAGGGGTGTTCAAGACAACTTGGACAAGAATTTATTGCTGTTTTTTGATCTGGTCAGTAAAAAGCCATTGAAAAAAGCAATGCCAGGGGCTCTTCTTCACTCATCCAGAGGTTTGATGCCCATGGATGCCCCTTCTTCTCACCCCAAACCAACCCCTGAGCTGCTCCATGTCCTTGGCACATCCACCAGTCTTTGCTCCCTGTTGGGATGAAACTACAAAATGATCCCAAACCCCCCCCTGCCCAGACCCAGTGGGATATAATTTTCTGGGTGATTATATAAATAGCTGGATTATATCACCACATGTCTCAGCTTAACAAGAGGGGGTGGCACAAAATGAAGTTAAATAGGTTAAAGATGTGGCTTTTCCTGGGGTGGGATGTTGGGATAAACTGGGCTGCCTCATGGGAAGCAGGATGTGCATGAAAGGGATGGACAGGATTTTGGGGGGGAGGAAAATGTTAATGTTAAATGTTAATTAAACAAAATTGTTGGAGTTGCCCTGTGCAGGGCCAGGAGTTGGACTTGATGATCCTCGTAGCTCCTTTCCAATTCTGCTTCTGTGGCTCAAAGAGTATTTGAACAGCAAAGTAAAAATTACCTTCTGCCCCGAAGATTCTCCACTTCCAAAGTAAATATCCCACTGTCCCTAAACATGGGGCAGCTTTCCTTAGGAAACACAGGATCATCACCTCCCAGCTCCTGCATCCTGGCACATGGACGCAAAAAAAAGCACCCAAAAATCTGATATTAAGAGACAACACCACTGCAAAGATCAGAGATTTTACATGGGTTTAAGCAGGACCCTGCAGAAGGAACTTTGAGGCAACATCTCTTGAAATACAGAGTTTAGGCACCAGAGATGACCTGAATAGCAAAAGCAAAGGAGATCTGTATATGGGACAGGCTGTTTTTCAAGGACAGGCTGGAATTCTGAGAGCTCACCCCTGGGAGAAGCTCCACTTAATTCAGCAGGACTCCTCCTGGACCTTGCTCACACGTCAGTCCCACGTCAGCTCTGCAGGGATCCTTTCATCCAATATGAAAAGAGAGCAAAGAGCTCTATATTCATGAAGAAATTCAGGAATTTAGTGGTTTCAGAGCAGCTGCTGCAGAGACCTACATTCCTACAGGGAGGGCGTGCAAACTGGGAGAGCCTGGAACTCTGGAGGGGGAATTTTAACATCCTCACATCATTCCTGAGATCCAGCTGAGGCATCTCCTTGGGGAAACAGCAGCAAGGACCAGTCACAGCCACCCATCCCCGTGGGCTGGCTGGGGGAGGAGGGGACAAACCTTGACTGGAACAAGGGGGTTTGTTTAAAATCTCAGCAAAAAGGGGCCCGAGGGCCAAAGACACACAGAGACACGTTTATGTGTGTGTATCTATATAATCATGGAATTCTATGGGTTGGAAAAATCCTCTGAGGTCATCGAGTCCAACCGTCCCCCAGCACTGCCCAGGCCACCACTGCCCCATGTCCCCAAGTGCCACATCCACAGGGCTTTGGAATCCCTCCAAGGAGGGCACTCCAACCCTCCCTGGGCACTTCCAAGGCCTCCCCACCCTCTCCAGGAGGAAATTCCTCCTGATGTCCAACCTGAGCCTCCCCTGGCACAGCCTGAGGCCGTTCCCTCTCCTCCTGTCCCTTGTTCCCTGGGAGCAGAGCCCGACCCCCTGCCAGGGAATGCAGAGAATTCCAGGTGCCCCCTGAGCCTCCTTTTCTCCAGGCTGAGCCCCCCCAGCCCCTTGTTACCCCATTGAGTCACGTTGAGTCACCCCATTGTCCTCATCCCATGGCCTTTCCTGCCCTCCAGCAGATCCACACCCCATCCAACACGATGCCCTCTGCAAATCAACTGAGGGTCACCTCCATCCCCTCATCCAGGTCTTTGATAAAGATATTAAACAGAGTTTAAAACCATGGGTGTTTCTGTACGGGCAAACCTTTTCTGGGAAGCACTGACAGGTCTTTAAGGGGGTGGCTCGCTCCTTCTGGGAATTAAATCCGAATTATTTTATTTGCTCAGTCTTATCAGTTCCTCTTAGCAAACCACACAAGAGCAGTGCTGTGGCATTAGCAGGCAAATAACAAAAGATATTTTAATCACGGTACAGCCAAGCAATGGAGATGCAGCAGGGGAATTGTTATTGTTTGTGTGTGGAAGATTCTCGGTGGTGACCTGTTGGAAAGATATTTGGAGATACCCACACGAGAGAAATTTGTCTCTTTGGCTGGCAGAACCTCTCCCAGATATTTCAGTCTCTTCTGCTGTTATTCACACTGGGGGGAAATGATGAATTGCAGGCCACACTGAGCATTTCCCTTGATCCTTTTTACATCGTTCAGCCAAATGATTATTCCATATTCTTTGTTTCGGCCGTGATGAGAAAAAAATCGGCGATTGAATCATTTCCCCTTATCTTCAAGTTATCGCATCCAGTGCTTGCCCAACTGTCTCAGGAATGACTTACTGCATCCACTTATTGTGCTGAAGGAGGCTGTGGGTGGCTCTTTCAGTACATACAGGGATTTTTCTTTCTTTTTTTTTTTTTTCCTTCACTGTAATTCTCCTTTTCAAACATTTTACAAGAGCTCCAGAGCTGGGAGGTTCCCAGCCTCCCACTGACTTTGCTTAACAGCCCAGCCAGAGCCAGAGGGTTTCTATTTGCAGGGGCTCCAATAATACTCGGTTTGAAGGAGTTCAGGGCTGCCTCATTTTGCTGAAGATGAGAAAAACCCGGGGAGAAAAGGGGAATAATGTAAAAGGTGGGAAAAGCTGGCTCGTGTTGTACAGGCAGGCAAAGGTGTTTCATAGCCGGCAGAAAATCACTGCCTGACCCTTGTCTTCGACCCCAGGGGAGGAGGGAAACGTCATGTGTGGAATCAGGGGAGGGAAAACTCTTCTTTTATGTTTCTTGTCTTCCTTTCCAGTGGGTTTCTGAAGTGCTGGAGCATTTTCCCTGCAAATTAACCCTTCGTATCACCCAGTGAACCCACTGACACCCCACAGTGAGCATCATTTGTGGCTGGGGTTAGGGAGAAGGCATTGAAAATCTTGAGGAAAAATAGAAGTTATCCCTCTGGAACAGCTCACTTGTTTTCTTAGTTAGTTCACCTTAAAATCCTCCTCGGGGGGGTTTCCATACACTTTATTTTTTCCCTCCTTTCTCCCTAAGCCTCTTTGCTCCAGTGCTCCTCCCAGCTAATTTGTCCCATGAATTTGCCACCCCAAACCCTTCCTAAGCTTTGCAGTCATATCCCTCAACTTTTTTTTAATCCTTCTCATCCACCTTTGCAAACAACTCCCCTGCACAGCCTCTCCCAGAATGGTTTTTCCTGCCATTCCCATCCCTGCTCCGTTGAAAAATCCAACATTTCTGCCTTCCTTGCTGGGCATTGAGCTAATAGTTGAAATTATTTTTCCACCATAATGGCCTAATCCTTCCCCTTATCAGTACAGCAGATTAATTCTCCCAAGCATGGCCAGTACCTTGTCTTCTCCCTAATTACGTGCAGACAAATTTGACTCCTGGATGAGCAAATGATGGAATTACCCTCAGGCAAAGCCCCAAAGTAAAACCCTGACTTGGAGAGGATCTTCCTACTCTCCTGCCTGGCTAACCCAAGGCAAACACATATTGTGTGTCAACTATAAATAAATATATTCTTCTCTCCAGCTGGGATTTGCTGCCCCTTCCCCTGGGATTTGGGATAGGGATGGTCCTTGTTGACTGAAGCAAACTGGTGTCTCTTCCTCCAACCAAGGGCCAACCTGCTTGGCCGGGAGTGTTTCCGAGGTGGGATGAGCATAATAAACTTCCCAAATAATTCCAGCAGGTCACAAGAGGTGACATATTTCTGCCTGGCAGCGGCACAGTTGGATTGGGAGCATCTTCACAGCTTCATTACGAGCTGACGATAGTGTTTGTTACAACAACGGCAGAGCACAGTTGGCCTGACACTTCTTTCTTTAATTTATCTTAACAGCTCTTGTTTTCATCAACAGCTGAACAGTCCGTGACCCTCCATCCTCAGCCCTGAGGGATGGGAGCAGCAGCCCCGGGATAAACTTTGTGCCAAGGCAGCCTCAGGACCTCGAAGCGCATTAGGGAAGCACAACTTGTATTTCACTGGCTTAATTTCCCAGCACATAAAAGCATAAACACTGGGTATTTACTCCGTGGGGCCTTAAGGAACTGCTTTAAAGCCTCGTTCACCTGAAAGACCAGAGCGGTCCCTTCAGGCTTGTTCTATTTTACTGAGCCTATAACAGGAATTTCATTTCATTTTTAAATGCTTGCCTTCCTACGAGCCCAGAAACCACTCCAAGGCCTCTGGTAAATATTTACCAGTGTCCTCCTGTGGAAAGACTAAGCATCTTAAAGGCTCTGCAGGCCCAGTTCCCTCCCAGTTGATCCCTGTGTACACACAGCGGGCCCAGCACGGGCAGGTGCCGCGTTACAAGAGCCAGGCCCGGCTCTGGCTGCCTTGGAAACTCCTCAGCTCGGATTTGTGCTCCCCACTTCCCTCTGGGATCTGCTCTGGATCACAGGAACGATTTCGTGTCGCTGGAAGAGCTCATCTGGCTTTCCCTGCATGATCGGTGACCGCTCGCTGTGGGGAGTGAACCAGGCACATCGTACAACCCCCGCTAATTAAAATCCCAATTAGTCCTGTCCTTACTTTTAATGAGCGCTCCAGATGCAATAAATCCCTTTGCCTTCACTTTTTCCCCCCCCTCAACTTACGGTGCAACCAGAACCAGCAAGGCCTGTGCCGACGTGGAGAAATTAATTTATTAATCTCATAAATATTTTAAAATATTAACTTAAGCTGCTGAGAACAGATTATGGACTTAGAAACCAGTCACCATTTTTCTTTAACTAACTGTTAAAATAGGAGAAATATGTCTAGTGGGAAGGGGGGTGGTGGTGATTGATATTCCATTGCTAAAAGGCCAAACTGCCATGAGGATATTTTTTGCCTCCAACATCCCAATTTATTTGCCCGTCAAGCACCTGGAGAAAATTAAAGCAGAGAAAGAGAAAAATAAAAATAAAAACAGGCGTTTATCAGCCTCCCAGGAGCAAAGGACACACCATGGAAATGTGAAATATGGGATAGCACAGAGGGTCACAACACGGAGCATCATTTTATTCCAGATCTGTATGCAAATTCCACAGGGGATAAATACGAAATTATTCCACTGCCCACCCCTTTGTGATGGGCACAGGAAGTGTGTTATGGCCCAGTCTGACCCCGTCACATTTTGTCTCCAGAGCTCCAGCCCTTGGAGCATCTCCGTGGCCTCCTCTGGACTCAAACCAGCAGCTCCATGCCCTCCTCACGTTGTCCCTCAGAGCTGGAGCAGCTCTGCAGGTGGTGAGTGGGGCAGAGGGGCAGAATCCCCAATTCCCTGCTGCCCACACTGTGGGATCAGCTCAGGGCACGGAGGATTTCTGGGGAGCAACACACATGGCTGGGACATGTGGAATTTCGTGTCCATCAACCCAAGTCCTTCTCCACAGGGATTCTGCCCTTCCATTCCCCAGCCTGACTGGTTGTGCTGGGATTGTCCCAACCCAGGTGCATTTGATCTTGCTGAACCTCAATATCCCACTGACTCCCCTCTCCACCCTGTCCAGCCCCCTCTGGATATCAGGAGCTGCCCCTCCACCTCCACACGTGTGATGACAAACTCCTCCAACTACCCACCACATTTCTATTTATTATTCCCTTTTATCACGCAGAAATGGGTTTAAAGCTAAATAAACTGTTCCAAGTGAAACGTTTGCTGCGCCAAGAGGAGAAGCGGAGACGTGACTTGGTTGTGGGTCCCCACAGGGAGCAGGACAGGAGGCATTAGCCTGTGATTGCTGTGCAGGTAATAAAAGAGTTTTATAGGTAAAGGTCTGCACAGTGCAAAGCCAAATAATTGCTGAGCAGCCTCGGAGCCTCGTAAGGTTCTTTCTAAAAACAAGCCATTAACATATGCACAATTAGGCTGAATTGTTATGCCACAAGCAAAATGCAATCCTGTCTTGAAATATCTAACAGCCTTTTAATTCAAGAAAGCCAGCGGGGAGAAAAAATGTGTTAGCATTAAAGGAATGTGTTTTTTTTAATCACATCTAAAAATAACATTTATATAACCACCTACCCTGACATTTCACATCAGCAAGTGGCCAGAACCGCCTCGCTCAGCTGTATTAAAATATTCAAACACGATGGGGTTGGAGCAGATTTTGTTTCCTGAAGAAAGAATTGCAGAACTCGACCTTTAGAGGCAACAGAGAAATCAGAGTGGTTTTCTACTCTGGTTAAAATATACCTGATGAAGTGTATCCTTCAATAGATCACTTGTAGCTTCTTCCTGGGATGATTCAGTCATGGAGTCATGGAATGGTTTGGGTTGGAAGGCACCTTCATCCAATGCCAACCCCCAACACCTCCCATTGTCCCAGGTTGTTCCAACCTGCCCTTGGACACTCCCGGGGATCCAGGGGCAGCCACAGCTTCTCTGCCCAACCTGGGCCAGGGCTTCCCCACCCTCCCTGTCAGGAATTCTTTCTTAATCCCTGATCTAAACGTGCCCTCCCTTGGTTTAAAGCCATTTCCCATTATCCTACAATAAAATAATTTCCTCAAAAAACTTGCTGTAAGATGTCCTACAGGTTTGTGGCGTTTGGGATCATGGAATCATGGAATGATTTGGGTTCAGCAGTGACCTTAAAGCTCATCCAGTTCCAAACTCCAACACCTTCCACTGCCCCAGGTTTCTTCCTGGCTTTGGACACTTCCAGGGACGGAGCAGGCACAGTTTCTCTGGGCAACCTGTGCCCAAGGCAGAGGTTTGGAATGAAATGATCTCTCTGGGTGTTCACAGGTGAAGAAAGAAAACCCTGTATTTGTGGATCTGCGAGGAAAACTTTGGAGCAGAGGGTGAGTGAAGACCAGAGTCCAGTGCCCAGAGATTGCACCTCCATAGGACAGCAAGGCTGGAATTTGGATTTCTGGTTCCAGCCCCTGTTCTTCTGCTCCAGCTAAGAGAGTGCAGGATGTCCTCCAGGAACAACATCCCTGAGAAAATCTACACGCAGGAAAACTGCAGTGGGAGTTCAGAGGTGTTTAAGAAATACCCAGAAAGCCATAAAGGAACTTGTAGAAACTTCCCTTTTATAAAATGAGGCTTTAAACTGAAGGAGTAGGTTTGGATGGGATATTGGGCAGGAATTCCTGGCTGGGAGGGTGGGCAGGGGCTGGCCCAGGTTGGGCAGAGAAGCTGTGGCTGCCCCTGGATCCCTGGCAGTGTCCAAGGGCAGGTTGGAGCAGCCTGGGACAGTGGGAGGTGTCGCTGCCCATGGCAGGGGTGGCTCTGGATGGGCTTTAAGGTCCCTTCCAACCCAAACCATTCCATGATTCTTATTCATATCCAAGGATACAGGGCAGCACAAGGCAGTTGGAGCTCCAAACTGCGGCCTGTTGCTTGAAATCCCTCTTGGTGTAACGCTGCCACCTCCAAGGAGAACTTCTCAGCTCTCCCCAGTCTCTGCCAGCTCCCTACAAATCACTTGTTACTGAGATTGATATTACAGTTATGTAAACATGCATAATTTATCTGTTATGGGCCTTTGAACTGGATGAGTGCTCCTGGATTTCCATTATTCCGTGTCTAAATTAATCATGGACCAGAAAATCAGTCACCATTTATGAGATATGGAGGGGAAAAAGAAAAAAAAGAGAGAGAGAAAGATGTAAAAATAGCACTGGTGGTGTAGAGATTTCACGCCGTGTTCCCTGGGTAGTAACTATTCAGGCATCATGCTTTTTCCTCCAGGCCTGTGAAATATTTATTGCTTTTTTTAAAAAGGAAAAAAACTCCCTGAAAATTATCTGTCTCCTCAAGAGAAAGTTGTTCCCTGATCCAGTCAGTGACTCCCCCCCCGCCACGGGGAGCGTGGTGCCATCTCACCCCTGCACGTCATCCGCTGTCCCTCCTCGTGTCACACCCCTCTGGACACGGCAGGTGGGGACAGGGATCTCCTGCTGGGGACAGCCAGGAGCCTCTGACACCCCTCTGGGGGTGTCTGCACAGAACTGACAACGGAATCCTGCTGGGAACACTGAGGGCTGACAGGGAACCGCGACCCGGGGAGCTCCAGGAGGGCTTGGACACCTTCATCCAGGAGATGATGGAGGTGGCAGAGCCCTGCTGGGTTTTAACACGAATTGTCACTTCTCCAAAGCCAAATGGTCCATGCCATCCCAATGCCTGTCCCTAAGGAACAGCAGGACCCTCCACCCAGTGGTTCCCAGCTCTCATCCTGCTTTTTCCTGCTTCAACACGAATCAGAATCACAGAAGCACAGAATCCTCAGAGTTGGAAGGGACCCACAAGGATCATGCAGTCCAGCTTTGAAGTGAATGAAGCAGTTGTCTGTGCTTTGGCTGTGTGCAGTGCTGGGGGAATGTCATCCCTCTGCTTCCCTCCCGGGAGCACCACATGCCAGGGATGGGCTTTTCTGTCCATGAGAATTGTGCTGGGAATGGAGCTCCGGGGGCTGGGATTCAGCTCCAGACACTTCTTTCCACTCCACCTTAGGGCATCCCGGGTGTTTTANGTGCCAGGGATGGACTTTTGCTGTCAGTGAGAGCCATGGTAGGAATGGAGCTCAGAGCGATGGGATTCAGCTCCAGACACTTCTTTCCACTCCACCTTAGGGCATCCCGGGTGTTTTAAAGCATTCCCAGCCCTCCCACACCTTCATGTCTGTTCAGGCAGTCCCAAATCCTGCTCAGACACACATGTGGTGCACGGAATCATGGAATTACAGAGTAGTTGGGTTGGAGATGACCTTAAATCTCATGCTGTCCCACCCCTTGCCATGGGCAGGGACACCTTCCACCATCCCAGGTTGCTCCAAGCCCAGTTTAACCAGAGGTGGGGCAGCCACAGTCACCATCCTGGGATAACGGAAGGTGTCCCTGCACATGGAGGGAGAGGAGCTTTGAAGTCCCTTCCAACTAAAACTGCTGAGTTACCAGACCCTCAGTGAGAAGTTTTTTTTCTTGTTTTGATGCTCCTCATGCCTCAGCAACAGCTGTGGGGCTTGACTTGAACCTGGATCCCCCCCAGATGCCAAAGCCACCCGTCACCACCAGCGTGGAGCCTCCTCACAGCTCCTCCAAGTGAAGGAGCAGCTGCTCCTCTGGGAATACCTTGGCAATATCCAGCAATATCCCAGCTCCCTCAACTCCAGCTAATAATAACTGGAAGGAGGAACTTCTCAGAGCTTTAAATAACCTCCTGGATTCCCCCCCCCACCCTCCGGGTTTCTGCTCCAGCTGGGAGCAGCTTTCCTGTGTGTTTGTTTGTTTGTTTGTTCCTTTTTCCTCGCCATGATTGCAGAGAGGAAGGAATCTGGTTTTTACCTCCCTGAAGACCTGGAAGGCGAAGGGCCTGGACTAGGAGAGCAATTACTCAGCACTGCAGGCCCTGGTTGGGAATTAAAGGTCAAGGCTCTTTTGCTGGTGGTTTTTATTCTGGACTTCCACGGGGTCAAGGCTGATGATAAGCACATGTTAAAATCTCCTTTTTCAAAGCACTTTGCAGCCTCAGATGTGGCCATGAGAAAGCAAGGGCACGGAAACCTGAGGAAAGAATTATTAACCCTCTCTTTTCTCCTGATTTGACGAATCAAAAAGTCTCTGGACCCGAATTTATTCCATGAGACAAGTGGAGGGTGGTGGTGAGACCTCTGCCTCACCAAAATCTTTCTCACAAGCTGTACTTTTGGTGTTTAAATCCAAAATCCCCCGATATTTCTGTCTCCTGGAGCTGTTGGCTCCTTCCCACCCCAGTCAGTGCTCTGGGGGGGCCTCAATGTGTTCATCAGATGTTTCTGAAAAGCAGCTCTGACATTACCTTGGCACGGGCTGGAAATGCAGAGGCTGAAGCCTCCAGCTGGAAAAAATGGTTTGGATAATTAATCAGCCAACAATTAGCCCAGGGGTAGGACAGCCTGACCATCCTGGGGCACCCTCTTCTCGTGGGCAGGATTCTACCTCTCCTCTCCATTCCAAGAGCCGAGCTTTTCCTTTTCACCATGCCCCAAAACCTTTCTGAGGGTGAAATTCCACAGTGCTGGGAGTGAGTTGTTGCATCAGGGGTGACAGGCAGCAGCTCTGGGACTGGGGCAGCCCCTGCCTCTGCTGACCCCTGGATGCTGCAGCTCCAGCGCTGATGGATGGTCTGCCCTGAAAAAAACCCCCAGCCTGAGCTTTGCCAGATGTGAGATTAATTTACTGCACCTGTCCAAACAGAAAGTGTGCCTAGTCCATCGGAATTCCAGCCCTGATGGAGGGTGTGCCCACACAGATGACCTTGGCCCAGCCTGGTGGGTCTGTCCCCTCCGGGGTGAGGGGCACACCAAGCGTTGCCTTTAATCCCAAGATGAGATGCAGCGAAAAATCCAGTTCCTTGGAGCAGGAGGCTGAGCCAAGGGAAAGGATCCAAGCCCTGCTCCGGCTGAACGGGGAGCACCAGCAGAACAGCTCTGTTCCAATTAATAAGGGAATAATTTGGCGTGGAGCGTCTTAATGCGACTGATTTTATACCGCGGCGCTGGGAGGGATGGAGCCTCGAGCAGGGAATGTTTCCAGGAGCAGGGAAAGGGGAGGGATGTGCATCCAGCCCAAAGTGCTGGTTTGCTGCTTCAGGGGCCAACTCCAAGACCTCAAATTCCCGGCGAGTTCAGTGGGATTTTTGCCTGATTAAAGCTTGAGCCACAGTCCAGGAATTTCTGTCTCTGCCGTGATCCAGCCAGGCTTGTAAGCAATCTGTTGCCCCTAATGGAGGCTTTTTTTGGAGGGAATTCAAGTCTATTCCATTAGAAAGGGGTTTAGTCTTCCCTTTTCATGGTGCTGGGAAAGAAAAACAATTGGGTCTCCCCTGAGCCGGGACGGCTCAAAACTCACTTGGTTTTAACTTTTTCTCTTGAAGGCAAAAGTTACTGAAGGACTCTGGAAGTTGCTGTTCCTCGTAATGAGGGCCCAAGGATCTCTGGAAAGTGGAATAGGATCCTAATTAAGTTGGCACCTTCCTTTTGCCAGGTGGAGAAATGAGAAAATTCAGCTGGAATTTCAAAGGGAGGAGCAATCAGAGGCAGAGGAATTTCTGAGCCTGGAATTACAAATAACAAATGTGCCCCCTGTGAGCCCAGCAACCAGGTGGGTGCACCCTGCCCAGAGTGTCACAGGAGAAATGACAATCAGGACAGCCTGGTGGCTGTCAAATGTAGTCTGAAATCTCTTGAGGAATTAAAAATAAAGGAGATATTTTGAGCTCCACGTCCAGGGGACACTGCCCAAACCTCCCTGGGATGTGGATCCTCTCCAATGAAAACACATCCCGGGGCATCCTGAACCTCCAACCGTGAGTTTGGCAAGTCTGAATAATTTCATATCCATTAGAAAGGGTCAAATGTGGCTTTTCAAATGCCACAGGAGCAGATTGGTCTCCCAAGCTTTTAGAGCCATGGAATCCGTTAGGTTGGAAAAGCCCTCCAAGATCACAAAGTTCAACTGTTCCTCCAGCACTTCAAGGACACCCATGTCCCCAAGTGCCACCTTGTAGGAGCAAACCACATTTGGCTAAAAAAAGCATTGCAGCATTAAAAGAAGCCAAAAAGGCCTGAAGAGAGCTGCAAGGCCTGACAGGCTTCAGGCCTTTCTCTGCACTACACCACCCATGTCCCCAGGTGCCACCCATGTCCCCAAGTGCCACCCATGTTCCCAAGTGCCACATCCATGTGCCTTTTCAAACCCTCCAGGGGTGAGGACTCCATTGCTACCCTGAGAAGCCCCTTCCAATGCCCAATCAGTGAAGAATCTTCTTGGCAAAATTAGGGAAATCAGAGGAGATCAATAGCAATAAAAAAATAACAAACCCCATGATTCAAAGTTATCTATGTGGGGATTTGGGGGCTTTTCTTGGTGTTGGGGACAGGGCTGGTGCTGGTGGGTGACTTTGGGTGGTGCTGGGATACGTGGACTATCCCACTGCCCAGTCCCCACCAGCAGCAAGGGGAACACAAGGAAAACCAAAAGCTGGAAGGAAAATAAAATTATCTCTGTCCACAAAGTGAAGGCCCTGCCTTTGTCACCGTGGTGGATCCAATGTCTCCCTGCACAAAGCTGACTTTATTTTCCCCTCAGCATTCAGGTCTTTGAGTAAAGAAAATACAACACTCCAGAAAAACACGACGTTTAGAGACATTTCTTTTCTGGCTTTGTTTATCAGCGAGATTAAGATTCCTGGCTGTGGAATAAAGGAATATCTCCATTTATTTGTTTCAGGGCATGTGGAGTGCATTTGTTTCCTAGGATGCAAATTCATTGTTCATGCTCTGAATAAAAATCCCAAGTGCCAAGAGGCTGCCGGCAGATTCCGATCTCTTGGCATCAGTTTTCCTGCAACTTCTCACACAGAGCAGGGATTTGAGTTTCTCCCGATATTCTGGGGTTTGTCTCCGAAAAGCTTTTTCCCTTCTTCCCTAAACTTCGGGTCAGCCGGTTTCCCCCTTCCGAAATTCCCACCGCGGTGCCGTAGGGCCGGATTTTGGGATGTAGGTCACAGCACCAGCTCAGCAGCTGCCTGCACACCCCTCTCAGCCCAGAGCGGGCGAAATTGGGCGTTAAAATGCAATCAGCAGCGGTTTCTAATTCTGGTTATTTATTTATTTACCCGTCTCCTTCATTTTTTTAATTTGGATTTATACGAAAACACGTGTCTCAAAGCTCAGCTGCAGCTGCCAGGTGGCTCCAAATCACACATCCAAGGGACATTGGGACAGTTTAATTTCCAACCCCCTCGGGCATGAAATCCCCCCCTCCCTCCAAAGGCTCGACGGTGACCAGGCTCCTCGTTTATCCCCAGGGAAAGCAGGACCCTCTTCCCAGCCTGGCACAGGAGCTGCCACCTCTCATTAGCTGCATGTGGGTATGGCATGTTGTGACATGTCTGTGCCTGACATGCCACGTCACCTCGGGAGATAACGAGCCGGAAATTTGTGCTAATAATTGTTTTGACTGTTCCCCTGGAAGGACTGGTTGTGGTTTAGGGTTTTTATTCCAGCAGAGAGTCTTGCACCCAAAGTGAATTTATTAGGGAATTGTTATGGGATTTTGAGATAGGAAAAATAGCAGTGCCAGCTGGAGGTTGGGAGCTGGGACTTGACATCCCTGCAGTCCCTTGGGATGGCCCTGGATGTCCTGCAATGCTCCAGGGAAGTTTTGTCACAGATTTCAGCTCCTTCTATCCAAATTGTGCTGCCCCAGACACTGTCACCTTCCTCATGATTAGGACCCTGATGCCATCACTGCTGAGCAAAGGATTTGTATCATGAGTATCCATGGCTGGATCCACGTCCAGGGAAGGGAACGAAGCTGGGGAAGGGAATGAGGGAGCTGGGGGGGCTCAGCCTGGAGAAAAGGAGGCTCAGGGGGCACCTGGAATTCTCAGGGTTCACAGTCACTTGATGGCTTTTGGGGGCTTTTCCAACCTAAACCATTCCATGATTCCACAGTCCACACTCAAGGCACAGGGATACTCCACAGAGCAAAGCACCTGCTGCTTTCCCAGGGCAGGGACTTGCAGGCTGTTCTCACACTAAATCACAGCATTTCACTTCCCATCTCAGGATTCTCGAATCCTTAATTGGCACCAATCGTTTCCTTCCTCTCTACCTGCTACAGGAACCCCGGAGATTTTCCTAACGAGCCGCTCTCGCTGCCGGTGGATTTTATCAAGTTCCCAGAGCTTTGCAAATTCCATTTGCCCTCGGCAGCCGCTGACAATCATCAACCTGAGACAACCTCCTGCACGAACCCCCACTGTGTTGTCAGCAATTCACCCCTTAACCAGCCCCCTGCCATCCGTCACCGCTCGCCACAACTCGGGACCGGGCGCTGGAAGAGCACTTGTCCATAGTAAGTGGATTTGTGTTACCCTTGTTAAGAGGCTGTGATGTGACTTTAATGATAGAAAACATTCATTATGACACTTGCTTGCCGAACAGGCTGGATCAGGAGCCTGGTTTTTCCCAGTGTCCGTGTGGAAATGCTGTTTCTCCCTGTTTAGTTCCCACCGGCCAAGCTGCTTCACGTCTTCCCTCCTCCTTAAGTGGCTCTTTTTCCAAAGGAATGCTGCTACTATGGCAGCTTTAGTCTCATGTAGATTGGGTGGTAGGTTTTCAGGGATGAGCAGTGCAAGCGAGAAGGAACTTGCTCCAGGTCTGGGCTGGAAGGAAGAGCTTGGCTGGAAAGATTTGGAGCTGCTGGAAAGTCCAGGGGAGGCCACGAAGATGCTCCAAGGGCTGGAGCCAGGCTGAGAGAGCTGGGAATGTTCACCTGGAGAGGAGAAGGATCCAGGGAGAGCTTGGAGCCCCTTGCAGAGCCTAAAGAGGCTCCAGGAGAGCTGGAGAGGGACTGGGGACAAGGGCTGGAGGGACAGGACACAGGGAATGGCTTCCCAGTGCGAGAGGGAGATTGGGCAGGAATTCCTGGCTGGGAGGGTGGGGAGGCCCTGGCACAGGTTGGGCAGAGAAGCTGTGGCTGCCCCTGGATCCCTGGCAGTGTCCAAGGGCAGGTTGGAGCAGCCTGGGACAGTGGGAGGTGTCCCTGCCCATGGCAGGAGTGGGATGGGATGAGCTTTAGGTCCTTTCCAAACCAGCCTGGGATTCTGTGAAGACGTTCACAGCAGCTGGGGAAAAGGTAAAAACAGCTTTTCAGTGACACCAACTTGGGAAATACAAGGACAAGACATTTTGTTCTCAAAGATATTGAGCAAGAAAATGCCTTTTTTTAGTCAAAATACATGAACATATTTTCTGCAATTCCCTTGACCTGGGGTGAGCATGTGGATCTGAGGACCCTCCCCGTCCTCCTGCAGATCTGCTCCTGGCTGTAGAGGATCCTCCAGGAACCTGGATCACCTCATGTGGGCACTGCCCATCCCCAAAATCCAGCAGATCTGGTCACATCCCACTTTGGCCAGGTTTTCCCAGCAGGACAAATGATCTTCTCCCAGGTCTACAAATGGGTCCCTCCAATTCTGAATCACAGAATCATTTAGGTTGGAAAAGAGCTTTACGAGATTTGGGTTTGGGGAAGGCAAAAAAAAAAAAACACCTAGAAAAAAATTACTTGGAAAATATTCCAGCAAAAACAAGCTAGAAAGTTAAATGTTTGGTTTTCTTCCTCAGACAAAACCCAGAAGGAATTTCTGACCACACAGAGCTGTGACAGCACCTCGATATCCAGAGGTTGCTCATGCCAGGCAAGCTCAGGACTTCCCTTCATTGGGAGACCACACTCCATGGTTGGGTTTCCCTGGGAAAATCAACCTTCTCCTCCCCAAAAAACCCCTCAGGGAAAAATCTGTTTATGACAATGAAATAATATTATAGAATTGAAGCCCACTTTAATTTGACTTCTGAATTTACTTCTGTGTAGACTAATATTGTTAGGTAGGGTGCAGAGCCTTAATTAAATAAACTACAGCCCTTGCAGCAGGGTTTTTTTTTTTTGTCTGGGAAACCCAAACAATCCCTCCTGACATCATTTAACTTCTTCTTTCTTTCGCTTTTTCCTTGTCAAAATATTCATCCAAACTGGCACGCTCTCTCCGAGTATTTAGATTTTTTGCAGACATTTTTACAACCTATTTGCATTTTTGTGGAAAAACTCTTCCATCTGTTTATTTCCCTTTTGCAGCTGGCTGGGATGACTCGGAGAAGGGAGATCAGCAACGAGCCGATGGCGCCAGAAAAGATCCCGGCCAACGGCTTTCCCTGGACTCCGACCTCGTGTTTACCCCTCAAAGTTATTTTCTTATCTGCTCAGAGATCCTGCCCCTGAAAATAAATCATCCAAGACATCCCTACTCCGCAGGTTTCGACCATTAAAACTTGGCAAATTCTTTGGAAGTTCAAAACCAAACCCTTGTTGACAAAGGCGCTTTCGGAACGCGAGCTGTGGATGAAGCCCGAGGCAAACAGCAGATTTTTCAGGAATATTGTGGCTATTTCCATGTTGTGTGGGTTGCTTTGACAAGCAGAGAGACTGTTTTCCCTTTTAAATGGAATAATTACTAATATACAGAAAAGCAGGATGGGTTTTGATGGGAGATTGGGAAGGAATTCTTGGCTGGGAGGGTGGAGAGGCCCTGGGCTGGAATTCCCAGAGAAGCTGTGGCTGCCCCTGGATCCCTGGCAGTGTCCAAGGGCAGGTTGGAGCACCCTGGAATAATGGAAGGAATTCTAGCCCATGGGGGGATCTAGAATTAGATGAGCTTTGAGGTCCCTTCCAACCCAAACCAATCTGGGATTATGGTTCACCATTGTGTCCCCGCCTGGGACTTGTTCAGGGTCTGGGTCCAGTGTTGGTTTCTTAGAGAAAATAAACTTCTTGAGATTATTCCTGCCTTTTCTGTTGCATTTATTTAGGGCCAAGCAGGGGATAATTCAACCCCCAGAGTGTGGCTGGTTTTTCCTTAATAAATAGAAACTACACTTTTTCAAAGCCCTGTGGATGTGGCACTTGGGGATGTGGGCGAGTGGTGGTCTTGACAGTGCTGGACTTGATGAACTTGGAGGAATTTTCCAACCTAAACAAGTCTCTGATTCCACATTCCTTCCCTGGCCAAACGAAGCACTGCTGGAACTGCCAGCGTTTCCCAGTGGATTCCACAGCTGGAGGGTGGATGGTGCTCAGGACAGGGAAAATCTACAATAATTAATGATAAGAATATAAAAAATAAGCAGTGAGAGGAATTCTGTGGGCACACAGACGATGCTGAAGTTGGGGTCCATCATGGGCCCCCCACATTCCCCATTTCTCCCAGGATCAGGCACCATTTTGGGATAAACTGGACAAGCGAAGCCCCTGGGGAGCCCAAACTTCCTCCTCCCTGCCATGAGCCCACAGAGCAATTGTGAGTCAATAATCCTTTCCTGAAAGCACTTTATACTCCAGGTTTATTTTTTTCCTCTGGCATTGTTCCTTTGTTCCCAAAGGAAATGTCCAAGTCCTTTATTGCTCGTACACATGGAAGGAGCTCAGCGGGAAGGATGTTGTTGCTCCGTGGGAGTCCCAACCCCGACCAAACGCAGGGGACAGGAGCAAAGCACATCTGGGAGGTTCTTTAATGTCTCCATCGAGATTCCATGTGAGCCTGAGGCAAATAAAAGTATGAAAAGCCACTTCCAAAGGTTAAACCAGGAAAAAAATCCATGTAAAATCAATGTTAGGAGTTTTTAAGGGGGCATGGAATGACAGGACAAGGAGGAGTGACTTCCCACTGACAGGGGTTGGAGATTAGGGAGAAATTCTTTCCTGTGGGGGTGGTGAGACCCTGGCACAGGTTGTCCCATCCTTGGAAGTGTCCAAAGCCAGGCAGGACAGGGTTTGGAGCAGCCTGGGATTGTTTAAGGTGTCCCTGCCCACGGCATGAAGTTGGAACAAGATGGGCTTTAAGATCCTTTCCAGCCCAAAAGATTCCTGGATTCCATGATCTCTCTTCCCAAGGTTTTGCAGAGTTCCTTGGACAAACATGAGCCTTGTGCTGGAGACCCACCACAGCGCGGGCCAGACCTGCTGTTGGCTGGGGAGATGGTTTTAGAATCATTCTAGGCTGGAAAGAATCTTCAAGAGCATCTAGTCCAGCTACTAAAATGGTTATTTACAAACCTATTCTCTTCATCTGGGAGTTTTCAGGTACTCCATTGCAGGAAAAAGCCGATGTTTACTCATCAAAAGATTAAATAAATCTGTCAGTGCCACAATTTGTTTATAGTTATGTTTTCACAGCAGGTATTTCTATATCCACAGGCTCCCTCCTTCTTTTTTCTGACCCCTCCAGACCAGCAGCATCCACTGACTGGGAGGTGCACAATTTATTTTCGGGGTATTCAAAGCTGATACAACCACTGGGTTTTCACCTTTGTCTCATGGGAGTCCTGGCTGAGTCCCCCAGGAACATCTCAGTGTCCCACTGGTGGCCACCTGCCACCACAAAGCCACATCCAGCCCCAACTCCATTTGAAACACAGAGATTTTGTCTTCAGTGGCCACTTCTCTTCTGCGACTGAGCATTAATTATTCCCAGTCCAAACAGGATTTGTTCTGGGAAGGAGGACACAGCAAGGGCACCTGCCCCGTCCTCATGGCTCAGAAGGCTCCTGGCAGGAATCTGGGAAGCACCAGGCACTTTCATCCCCCGTGTCACCCTGGGCTGTGCTCACACCTCTGCCACAGACAGGACAGCTTGGCAGCTTGTGTCCCCTCTTCTTGGGATGTCCCATGCCCAGGAAGCCTCTCCTGGAAGCCACAGGGAATGATCCAGCCACCAACATCCCTTAGAGCTGCTGTGTCCACACCATCTTGGAACACTGATCAACTCAACCTCCTGTCGTGCAAACAGGTGCTAAAAGGGTGTTTCATGATGAAGAATGAAGAAGATGGTTTCTTCTTCACACGAAGAAAATCACCCTGGCAATATATTTCAGGCCTGGGCTTTGCTTGGAGCCGGACGAGGAAATTTGGTGTTTCCCACCGCCGTGGTCCATGCCCGTCCCCTCAACCTGCCTGGCTCACCCCAAGATGCTCAGATTGAAGTCTGGAGCCACAGGTGCTCTTTGCTGGGAAAACCTGGCCTTACAAACATGAGAGCTATGGAATTTTCCTCTGTTTTCATGGATACAAGCACAGCTGCACCGCTCCGAGAGCCGTATCTCACTGCTCCTTCTTTGGCTCCCTTGCACAGCCAGATATTCTCCTCCGTGCTGAAATAACCTGAAAGAGCCTCAAACACTTTTTCCTTCCCCCTTGTAACCATTTGCATGCCGGCAGTCAGCAGATAATAAAGACCACAGCCCAAACCCCGCGCCGGGAAAAGGCACCGCGGCTCCCGCCGGGAGTCGTTCAATCCATGGATTTGTCTTCATTCGACTGGGAGTCATTTGGAAAAGCCCATCAAAAACTCATCGTATCAGATCGGGGATATAATTTGTAGGGAAGAATCCGTTTTGGCTTTCCCATAATTTCAGGTGCTGGGGAGAAAGTCGACTTCCATCCTATTTATGGCTTCTAGGAAATCTCTCCTTGCCCCATCCATGTGGAACATATGGAAGTCATTTGCTCTCACACCTGGCCATATATATTTGTTATGAAAGGTTCATGACTCTCCGGGTTATGTGACCTATTCCCGAGGTGATTAGAGTTAAATGTGTTTCCTGCTCTCCCAAATTCCATATAAACCCAACAAACCAATCCATAGATCCCCAGTGTAATATCCTGAGCCTCCAAATACACGCAGGCAATAAGTCAGGGAGGAGGGAAAAAATCCTATTCCTGCTTTCCATTAACAAGCAGCTGCGAGGGGAAGGGAACGAGGAGGAGAAAAACCCTGGTAATTCAGGGAACAATAGGAACTGATGTTTGAATTTTGTCCTGCTCAAGCCTTAAAACCCAGTTCTCAAGCCCAGGTGGGGAAACCTGGAGCTGCCGTGGTTGTGCCATGTGGGAAGGGAGATGCCTCTGGAGCCTCAGTGGGTGGTGATGATGCTCCTGAGTACCAGAAATAATTCAGGAATAATTCAGGAATTATTCAGAAATAATTCAGGAATAATTTCATTACATGTGTAATAAATAAAGGGATCTTATAGAAATAGAGAGAGGGATGTTTTACATGGGCAGATAGTGATAAGACAAGGGAGGAATGGTTCTAAGATAAAAGAGGAGGGATTTAGGTTAGATATTAGGGATAAATTCCTGGCTGGGAGGGTGGGCAGGCCCTGACCCGGGTTGGGCAGAGAAGCTGTGGCTGCCCCTGGATCCCTGGGAGTGTCCAAGGGCAGGTTGGAGCAGCCTGGGACAGTGGGAGGTGTCCCTGCCTGGAAAAGGTGATCTTTAAGGTACCTTCCAACACAAATCAGCTCAGAATTCCACAATTCTGACTGTTCAGAGCACCGGGAAGAGCCGTTTGATGCTCTGGATAACTGCACCCCCAGTGCTGTCTGCATCCTTCAGCAGGACACAGCCACAAGCTGCATCCCGATGCTCCTGACCTTTCTAGGGACAGGGAAGCCAAGTCAGCTCCTCTTAGGATCAGCAGCTGGCATTTCTGGCTGTGGCCCCCTGCTTTTCATCCCCAGCCCATCACACACCGACCCCCTGCTCCGCCGATCCCGCGTCTTACAGGGACAAAAATCAACCCCAGTAAAATAAAAATGTGGCCTTGGGAAGGGAGGACAGAACAGGGATCGGCCAAGCCCTCCCATCCCTGGGGAGGATTTTCCCTTCGAGGAACTGCAGAGATCGTGCAACGACTCCACGCCGGTAAAAAAATACCGAGCGAATCCCTTCCAAAAGAGTTTCATTGGATGTCATTATTTCCTGTTGGTAGACAGAAGGAGAGTGGGAAAAAAAACCTCCTGTTTGGGGAGCCAAGATCTGCAGAAGAGAGCGATTAGCAGATGGCATGGAAATTAGCTCATTATTATTAATTTGCCAGGCCTTTCCCAGTTCGTGAATTGCCCTTTGAAAGTTGAAAAGCAGCGTGTGCATATGGACAAAAGGAGGCTTCTTTTGGCAAATCATCTAATTAAGAGCTGTGCCACCCACCTCCTGAATGGGAGCCGTTCCCCACCTGCCTGGGGAGGGCCGGCTCCAGGATTTGGGATCGTTGGGATAATGCAGCTCCCATTGCTCAATAGGGACCCTCCACGCCTGGTGCTTGTTAATGTGCCAATGTTTTGTTTGAAGCAGTTAATGCTGCAAAAAGGCCTTTTTTTTTTTTTTTAATTCTATTTCTAAGGGATTTCTGTGAAAGCCTCTGGACCGGCTGTTTAACAGCATTGCAGATAAATACATGTATTTATTGGAGAACAAACTTAAGAAAAAAACATACTTCAGTGCGTTAAAACCTCCTTTCCATCCTCTTTAAAACTTTTAGTTTTGCCCAGATCGTGCTTCCAAAAGGGATGTCCACATCCTTTTTGTTTTTTCCCCAGGACATCTGTGGGGCCAAGAAGAGAATTTGGGCTGGTGGAGGGGGACAGAGTTTGTGTTTATAGTGAATATATTGCCTCGAGTTGAGCGGCAATTTGTTTTCTCAGAGCTCCTCTGTATAAAACCAGCCACGAGTTGCAGAGCAAATAATAATAGTAATAATAATAATAATGATAATAATAATAATAATAATAATAGTAGTAGTAGTAGAGTTCTGGAATGGTTTGGATTGGAACGGATGTGAAAGCTCATCCAGTGCCAACTCTTTGCCATGGGCAGGGACACCTTCCACTACATCCCATTGCTCAGGGTCCCATGATTACCATCATCATCATTATTTTCCACATTAATTTATAACAAAAATTATAGAATTGAAGACACCAAGAGCTTGGCTGGGACCAGGTCATGTAAAACCCTCTCTCTGCAGCTCCGCGGAGGCCACGGCATCTGATGCCTTTCTCCATCCTCCCCAGGAGCCTCAAGCACTGAGACAACACTTGAAAATTAACCCCCACACCCCACACCCAGAGCCCTGATTGCTGCCAATTAAGGCCAACACTGGAGAAGATCCCACACGGCTTTCCAGCGGCAGGGAAATAGGAATTGTCATCCTTGCTTCAAGGCACTGGGAGGGCTGGAAGTGACACGGTGGCCGTGGTTGTCACGTTNTGTTTGGGGAGCCAAGATCTGCAGAAGAGAGCGATTAGCAGATGGCATGGAAATTAGCTCATTATTATTAATTTGCCAGGCCTTTCCCAGTTCGTGAATTGCCCTTTGAAAGTTGAAAAGCAGCGTGTGCATATGGACAAAAGGAGGCTTCTTTTGGCAAATCATCTAATTAAGAGCTGTGCCACCCACCTCCTGAATGGGAGCCGTTCCCCACCTGCCTGGGGAGGGCCGGCTCCAGGATTTGGGATCGTTGGGATAATGCAGCTCCCATTGCTCAATAGGGACCCTCCACGCCTGGTGCTTGTTAATGTGCCAATGTTTTGTTTGAAGCAGTTAATGCTGCAAAAAGGCCTTTTTTTTTTTTTTTAATTCTATTTCTAAGGGATTTCTGTGAAAGCCTCTGGACCGGCTGTTTAACAGCATTGCAGATAAATACATGTATTTATTGGAGAACAAACTTAAGAAAAAAACATACTTCAGTGCGTTAAAACCTCCTTTCCATCCTCTTTAAAACTTTTAGTTTTGCCCAGATCGTGCTTCCAAAAGGGATGTCCACATCCTTTTTGTTTTTTCCCCAGGACATCTGTGGGGCCAAGAAGAGAATTTGGGCTGGTGGAGGGGGACAGAGTTTGTGTTTATAGTGAATATATTGCCTCGAGTTGAGCGGCAATTTGTTTTCTCAGAGCTCCTCTGTATAAAACCAGCCACGAGTTGCAGAGCAAATAA